>JABUQX010051852.1:25000-35828 GCA_015478945.1 Trachelipus rathkii
CAATCCACCCACCCTCCTGACCAGTTGTGATCTATTGAGTCTATTGATCTATTGATCTATGATCTATTGAATCTATTGATTTAAGGTCAAATTTTTTACTGAATTGTCATGTTTTACATACCCTAAATCAGTAACATCAGTAAATCAAACCCACCATCCACCCACCCTCCTGACCCCTTTTGTGATCTATTGATCTATTGATCTATTGTCTATTGATCTAATTGATCTATTGATTCATTGATTATTGATTAAGGTAAATTTTTTACTAAATTGTCAAGTTTTACATACCCTAATCAGTAAATCAGTAATCAAAGCCTACCCAACCTAACCCTCCTGTTCCAATCATGATCTATGGATCTAATTGAATCTATTGATCTATTGATCTATGATTAAGGTCAAATTTTTTACTAAAATTGTCATGTTTTAACATACCATAAATCAGTAAAATCAACCACCATCCCTCCATCCACCCTTCTGTTCCATCCTTGAACTATTGATTCTATTGATCTAATTGATTCATGTCAACATTTCGAGTATCAATTTTTGGTAAACATAACATAAAATCAAGTTCTTTATCCAAGATCAATCAATATATGTTGAAGTAACAAAGTTTTCACATTAATAAAGCTTACTTAGCACCATCTGAACTATTAATATAATACACAACGACAAACCTGACAATGCTTAAACAAAGTTCCACAACTTAACACAGTAAAAGTAACTAACATAGCAATACAAGGCGTTTAACCTATTCACCTTTTGTCAAGCATATCTTCTAACAATAAACAATGTTAATTTATATAAACATGGTAATATTTTAACTAAAAATTTATCACAACATTGGTTAAATATCATACTGATCAAAGAGTATACTCTACAGTAATAAGGTTTCCACATCATAAAGCTAACATGACGTAACAATGAACTAAGAAAATAATGTACAAAGACAAACCGAACACAACTTACACACGAATAACTGTTAACAATTAACAAAGTTCCAAAACTTAAACAACCAGTAAAGTAATAAACACTGGTATGCAAAACGTAACCTTATCTACTTTTCCAAGGATATCTCTACCATATTAACGTTAATATTACACTGACACAGTAACATTTAGCTAAAATTTATCATAACCTTGTCTAATAATCATACTGACAACGAATATACTCTAACGTACAAGGTTCCACATCAATTAAAGTAACATGATTGTAACATGAAACTAAGAAAATAATCTGTAATATTTAACAAAAAATTTAAACATAACCGTACCTGTAACCCCCATTCCAAATAATAAAAATACCCTAATGGGTAAAGACAAACAACGTAAGTTTTATCCTCTGTTAAGCTAAACTATGAAACAATAACATACTTTATATCACACAACAACCAAGACGAATAAACAGCTTATCATTAACAACTTAGTCAATAAAACGGCGAACTTACGAGGGAAGTAAAACAAGTTTTCACATTTTTTATAATCGCTTCGTTTAAGCTGATAACTCCGGTACAAGAAATACATAAAACATATATACATAAAACATGTTATTTTATATATTAATTCATCCTAATCAGAGAAACAATAGGATTCTCAAGTTTGGGTAAGTTCTATATATCTTTCTAAAGATTCAACACCCTTTGCAAGGATGTAACTATAAATGCCTTCAGCAACACTAAACCATTTTTCAGCATATTTTGATTCAGCAGCACTCATTCTCTCATACAAAAGAGAAGTAAATTCATCCAGGCTGATAGTTATTAAAGCATTCCTGTATACAGTATTATACGGGAAACCACATGTTTTGGTGTAAATATCATAGATTACACCATGTGCTATAAGTATTAAGTCCTCAAGTATGTCAACATCGTTAAGATGCGATGTAAATTCGTTTTTTTATTTTAAGCAATGCTGGTAATATTTTTCAGAATGTTCGAACTGTGACCTATACACGTATGTCTGAAGGTCACACAATCGATAGGTTTCCAGTAGTTGCGTAACATCAAGGGTTTTAATATCGTCACACGCGAGAACACAAGTCTATTCTATTAGAAACCTCTCACGTTATTTTCCATTAATATTTCCACTGCCTTAGTGCGTATACACAGATGACACACATTTAAATCCTTCTAATTCCATCCTGCGAATATTGATAATCTTGAATGAACTCTTCAACACAAATAAAAAAAGGTCTATTATTTGAACCTCTGGATGAAATAAAAGCAATGTATCGGTATCCATCCGGTTGACGATTATATATAAATGACACATCGTTGGGAAAAACGAAGCTCCTCGTGAAGATATTCAACAACAGGTTTAGAGATGCGAGGAGATGCCATCGTACCAGCACAGCCAAAAGTGTCCTACTGAACGGAAATCGAGATGCGTAAAACAACCCTTAAATTTAATGAGATTCTTTCTTTTCAACCAAATCAGAAGAAAGTAACAAGAATACGACGTCGAACGAAAACCATACACTCAAAAGGGTATATATTTCTCGTTAGACAACAACAACAATCAACAACAACAACACAACAAACAACAACAACAACAACAACAAAACAACAACCAACAACAAACAACAACAACAACAACAACAATAACATAAGTACACAAAATAAGTCTTTATTATCTATCAACGAATTATGTGCTAACGTACAGTGTTTCACATTAATAAAAAGCTAACATAGCATGACCAGAACTAAGAATATATTGTGCAATGGCAAACTGCCACAACCTTAACGCACGAAATAAACTAATTAACATTAAACAAACTCCCATGCGCTTAACAACAGTAAACTACATAACACTTCTTACAAAACGTAACCTATTCACTTTTTCAAAGCCTATCTCTAACATATCAATGTTTATTTTACTTTAACATCGTAATATTTAACCAAAAATTTAGCAAACCTATGGTCTAAGCATCCATACTGGACAACAAATATATTGGCTAATGTACAAAATTTTTTTACAATCAACTTCGTAATAATTTAACAAAAATTCATCATAACCTCGTCCAAATATCATAATCCCAAACGAATAATTGCAACATAACAAAGTTATTAACCAAACATAACATAAAAATAAATTTTTTTTATCCTGATCATAACATAAAAATAAGTTGCTTTGAATAAAAATATCAAAGTAAAGCGTGAATAGTTTACTGATTTTTAAAAGCAATAAATCAGTAAATCAGTTAAATCAAACCACCCATCCCTGCAGTCCCCTACCCATTCCACCCGCCTTGATCTATCGACCTATTGATTCAGGTCATATTTCGAGTAATCATTTTGGATCAGCAACAGGTAAAGACGTATTATATCTAACAAAATCCTTAACAAAGTGACCAATCTATAAAAGATACCAGCATCTCTTGAACTATGAATTGTCACTATCTTCATCAAAGTGTCACACGTCTCGAGTAAAACATCATTTGAACTATGAACAAACGTAGACATTAGCAAAATATTCTCGGGCAAACCTGACTTACTCAAACAAAAACTTAACCTAGACTCACGTTTCTAACACATCATCGTCAGTTAACACAGTAAAATCTTACAAAACTCATCATTTCTCTACCAAATCAGTGTTAATTTCACCCTGTCATAGTAATATTAACATAACGTAACCTAACTTACGAATAAACAGGTTCATTAACCAAGAGTATCTAAAACAACACACCACCTCCCGAGAGAAAAGCCCAAAGGGGGAATGCGGCCCTTGAAAGGGTGTGAATCTTGAGAGGGGGGATCACCCCGAAAGGGGTGTAAGCGAGCTTTTGGCCTCAGCCCGATGGGGAGGGCTGGAGGCCTTACCTCGTCCCCTCCTTCGGAGGGTTAATGCCCGCTTACACGATGTTATACTCGAGACGTGTGACACTTTGATGAAGATAGTGTCAATTCATAGTTCGAGATGCTGGTATCTTTTGATAGATTGGTCAACTTTGGTTAAAGGGATTTTGTTAGAATAATACGTCTTTACCTGTGCAGATCCAAAATGAATACTCCGAAATATGGACCTGAATCAATAGTCGATAAGATCATAGACGGGTGGATGGGTAGGGGACTCCAGGGAATGGGGTTTGGTTTGATTTACTGATTTTACTGATTTACTCTTTTAAAATCAGTAAACTATTACGCTTTACTGTGTTATTTATTCAAAGAACTTATTTTTTTATGTTTAAAGGGGGGTATGTTATGTCAGGATAAAAAAATTTATTTTTATGTTATGTTGGTTAAACTTTGTTATGTTTGCAATTATTCGTTTGGATTATGATATTTAGACGAGGTTTATGATGAATTTTTGTTAAATATTATCGAAGTTGATGTAAAAAATTTTGTTACATTAGCAAATATATTTGTTGTCAGTATGATGATTAGACAGGGTATGCTAAATTTTTGTTAAATATTACGATGTTAATGTAAAAAATTAACATTGGAATGTTAAAGATATGCTTGAAAAAGTGTGAATAGGTTACGTTGTGTATGCTGTGTTATGTAGTTTACTGTTGTTAAGCGCGGGAGTTTGTTAATGTTAATTAGTTTATTTGTGCGTAAGGTGTGTTAGGTTTTGCCATTGTACATTATATTCTTTGTTCTGGTCTAGCTAGTTAGCTTTATTAATGTGAAAACACTGTTACGTTAGCACATATTCGTTGGTTAGTATATAAGAACTTATTTTTGTTTGCTATGTTATTGTTGTTGTTGGTGTTGTTGTTGTTGTTGTTGTTGTGTTGTTGTGTTGTTGTTGTTGTTCTAACGAGATATATACCCTTTTGAGTTGATATGGTTCGTTTCGTACGTCCGTATTCTTTGTTTACTTTCTCTGATTGGTTGAAAAGAAAGAATCCATAGCATTTAAGGGTTTGGTTTACGCAATTCGATTTCCGTCAGTAGGACATTTTTCGCTGTGCTGGTACGATGGCATCTCCTCGCATCTCTAAACCCGTTGTTGATATTTTCACGAGGAGCTTCGTTATTCCCAACGATGTGTCATTTATATTTAATCGTCAACCGGATGGATACCGATACATTGCTTGTATTCCATCTAGAGGTTCAAATAATAGACCTTTATTCATTTGTTTTGAAGAGTTCATCAAGATTATCAATATTGCAGCAGGATGGATAGAGGATAAATGTGTGTCATCTGGTATATCGACTAGCAGTGAAATATCTAACTGGAAAGATAACGTGAGAGGTTCTAATAAAATAGACGTTGTGTTCTCGTCGTGTGACGATATTAAAACCCTTGATTGTACGCAACTACTGGAAACCTATCGATTGTGTGACCTTCTGGCGTTCGTGTATAGGTTTCACAGTTCGAACATCTGAAAATATTACAGCATTGCTTAAAATAAAAAACGAATTAACATCACATCTTAACGATGTTGACATACTTGAGGACTTAATACTTATAGCACATGGTGTAATCTATGATATTTACACCAAAACATGTGGTTTCCCCGTATAATACTGTATACAGGAATGCTTTAATAACTATCAGCTTGGATGAATTTACTTCTCTTTTGTATGAGAGAATGAGTGCTGCCGAATCAAAATATGCTGAAAAATGGTTTAGTGCTGCTGAGGCATTTATACGTTACAATCCTTTCAAAGGGTGTTTGACTTTTAGAGAGAATATAATAGAACTTACCCAAGCTTGAATCCTAATGTTCTCTGATTAGATGAATTATTATATTTAAAATAAACATTGTTTTTTATGTATTTATAAGTTTTTATGTATTTATATACGCTGTTTTCAAATGAAAATTATATGTTATAAATGAAAACTTGTTTTACTTCCCTCGTAAGTTCGCTTTATTGACTACATTGTTAATGATAGCTGTTTTATTTGTCTGGTGTTGTGTGTTAAGTATGTTATGTTCATAGTTTAGCTTTACAGAGGGTAAAACTTTACGTTGTTTGTCTTTACCCATTAGGTATTATGATGGTTAGGTACGGTTATGTTAAATTTTTGGTTTGTCTTTGTACATTATTTTCTTAGTTCATGTTACGTCATGTTAGCTTTATTGATGTTGAAACTTTATTACGTTAGAGTATATTCGTTGATCAGTAAGATAATTAACCAATGTTGTGAATAAATTTTTGCTAAAATGTTACTGTGTCAGTGTAAGATTAACGTTAATATGGTAGAGATATCCTTGAAAAAGTAAGAATAGGTTACGTTTTGCATACAGTGTTAGTTACTTTACTGGTGTTAAGTTTGGAACTTTGTTAATGTTAACAGTTTATTCGTGTGTAAGTTGTGTTAGGTTTGTCTTTGTACATTATTTTCTTAGTTCTCGTGTTACATCATGTTAGCTTTTATTGATGTGGAAACCTTATTACGTTAGTATACTCGTTGATCAGTATAATATTACCAATGTTGTGATAATTTTAATGTTAAATATTACCGATGTAATATTAAATTAACATTGTTATAGTTAGAGATTATGCTTGAAAAAGTGTGAAATAGGTTACGCTTTGTAATGCTATGTTTAGTTACTTTACTGTTGTTAAGTGTGGAACTTTGTTAAGGCATGTCAGGTTTGTCGTTGTGTATTATATTAATAGTTCAGATGGTGCTAAGTAAGCTTTATTAATGTGAAAACTTTGTTACGTCAACATATATTGATTGATCTTTGTATAAAGAACTTGATTTTATGTTATGTTTATCCAAAAATGATACTCGAAATGTGACATGAATCAATAGATCAATAGATCAATAGATCAAGGATGAACAGGAGGGTGGAGGGATGGTGGTTTGATTTACTGATTTAGGGTATGTAAAACATGACAATTTTAGTAAAAAATTTGACCTTAATCAATAGATCAATAGATCAATAGATCAATATATGCAAATATGAAATCATGAATTGGAACAGGAGGGTAGGTTTGGGTGGCTTGAATTTACTGATTTTTTACGATTTAGGGTAATGTAAACATGACAATTTTAGTAAAAAATTTGACCTAATCATAGATCATAGAACCATAAACAATAGATCAATAGTCCACAACTGGGTCAGGAGGGTGGGTGGATGGTAGGTTTGATTTACTGATTTACTGATTTAGGGTATGTAAAACATGACAATTTTAGTAAAAAATTTGACCTTAATCAATAGATCAATAGATCAATAGATCATGATTGGACAGGAGGGTAGGTTGGGTGGCTTGATTTACTGATTTACTGATTTAGGGTATGTAAAACATGACAATTTTAGTAAAAAATTTGACCTTAATCAATAGATCAATAGATCAATAGATCAATAGATCAATAGATCACAACTGGTCAGGAGGGTGGGTGGATGGTGGTTTGATTTACTGATTTACTGATTTAGGGTATGTAAAAAACGTAAATTTGGAAGTTATAAACATAAAAAGAATAAGAAATTTTATTTATTTATTTATTTATTTATTATTTATTTATTTTTTTTCTTGATGGTTCTGAAACCATTATTTTCGAAATCTACAGATCCAATAACATATATAAAGACACCAATATTGTATCATTACACAAATATTTAATAACTCGCACCGCACCGGAGCCAGGCACCGGTGCGGCTGTCCAACTCCTACTCCTCTGATCAGACCCTTTTTCCATTCTTTCCTTCTTTTATTCATTCTTTCATCCTTCTTCATTCCTCTTTCGACCTCTGTTTTGCACTCTGTGTTTTTTTCAGATCCCCCCTAATGGGGGGTCCAGACACCCTAAATAACGGACTTATAACCATCATACTTCGAGTTCTACGACCCTCAATAAACCTATATAAACACACCACATTGTTGTTAATACGACTGTTTAGTAACTCGGCCACACTGCAGTGGCCTCCAGCACGCGGTGGCCGGAGCCATCCTCAGATTCCCATACTCAACTTTTCTAGAAATTCAATTCTGAATCCTCTCACCAAATTTCAGCCAATTACGAACACTTCGATTTTTTAAGAGGGGTGGGGTCCCCCTCGGGGGACCCACGGGGACGTAACCTCGTCTACGACGAGGTTACCCTCCCCATCTAACCCCCTTCCATTTTAACGCAGAATACGAATAACTCCTAAACCCATATAGTATATATCGGGAGCCATAGGTTGAGCCGGAGCCGGAGCCTAAAAATCATTTAATAATAATAATAATAATAATAATAATAATAATAATAATAATAATAATAATAATAATAATAATAATAATAATAATAATAATAATAATAATAATAATAATAAAAAACATACAGACAGATCAACACTAACCGATGGTTGAACCATACCGAACCGTGAACCGGAGCCGGAGCCGCGAGCCGGAGGTCGGAGCCGGAGTCAGAGTCAGGAGTCGGAGCCGGAGTTCGGAGTGGCTCTCGGGTCGAAAATTTGAGATCACTCCGTGATCTCAATTTCTTCGAACAATAATAAATAATAATAATAATAATGGGGATGTGTATGTGTATGCGCACGCGCGCGTAATAAAAAAATAATAATCAATGACATGAAAAACACGTGTCCTTATCAGCTACGCTGATAAGGACACTCAGAGCCCGTATTCCAAATGTGGTCTTTGAAGTGGTTCCATAACTACTTAATATATATATATATATATATATATATATATATATATATATATATATATATATATATATATATATATATATATATAATATATATTATATCTGATATATAACTATAATATATATATATATATACTATATAGTAAATATATATTATATATATATATATATATATATATTAATATATATATATATATATATAATATATATATAATATAAATATATATTTATAATATAATATAAATTTAAAAGTTATATATATATATATATATATATATATATATATATAATATAATATATATAATATATATAATATATACTATATATATATATATATTATATATACATTATATTTTTATATATTATATTTATTATATATATATATATATATATATATATATATATATATATATATATATATATATATATATATTATAATATTTTTATATACAGAGAAATATAAATATATATTATATATATATATATATATATATAATATATATATATATATATGTTCTTTTATATTTTTATAATATATTATATATATATATATATAGTATAATATATATATACTTAACTACCTATGATTGTATACAAAGGAAATGACCAAGAGTGTTCCAACTAATCTATGAAAATTATCATTTTAAATTTTTTTTTTTATTTACCCAAAATATATTTAAAACTTTTCTGGTAATGATATGCATCATGAAAATGATTTTTTTTATTTTAGTTTTTATTATTTTTGTTACGCCTTGTATGTTTTTTTGTGTATGTGTGTGTATAGGTGTGTGTGTATGTGTGTGTATGATTGTGTGTGTGTGTGTTTTGTGTGTGTGTGTGGTAAAAAGAACAAAATATAGATTTTTTTCCCTTAAAAGTTTAATTTTAGTATTATTAGTTAAAACACAGAAGATTTTTGATATGAAATTTCAAACTTCTGAATTCACACGACGAGTAGACTTTTTTGCAATGTTAATTCTAATATCTCTTGAAACTGAAAATATTCATTCCAGTTCTGAAGATTCAGTTGGACAACTCATCGATCTGAAGGAAAGTTTGGTAGAAAAAGAAAAATAAAAAAAAAAAAAAAAAAAAAAAAAGAATATCTCTATCATACTTTATAGCATTTTTTATATAATTGGGAAACGAATCTCTATCTACAGCAGTTGTTGGACAAGACAAAGATGTGTTCTGTTAACACTTACAAATTTAACGAATTATGCAGTTACTTCCAATAAGCGTTCAAGATTGTATTTTTCTTCAGAAGTCTGGGAACTTTTTCCATTCGGGCTTAGTTTAGGAACAGGGCACACAATCCAGGCGAACTTCTCGAGTTTACTGAGTTACTTGGCCATATCATTAATTCCGGCATCGACTGATCCCCCTAGAATATTAATAACAGTCGTTTTAATTCTTCTTAGAAATTTTTTACTTCGTACAATTTATATTTAGCAAACTTCATCCCCGTTAGAAAAGGTAATCTAAACTCCTCTTCTAGAATGGTTAATCAGCTTACAAATCAGTAGTTAGACTTTCTTCATAGATTAACAGATGACAACTGAGAGAGAGAGAGAGAGAGAGAGAGAGAGAGAGAGAGAGAGAGAGAGAGAGAGAGAGAGAGAGAGAGAGAGAGAGAGAGAGAGAGAGAGAGAGAGAGAGAGACGCACGCATACAGACATACTGCACAGACACACAGAGAGAGGGTGACCAAAGAGAGAGAGTGAGACAGAAGAGAAGAGAGAGAGAGAGAGAGAGAGAGAGAGAGAGAGAGAGAGAGAGAGTTTCAGTATCACCTTAAATAGTGAAAATTTTGCATAAGATAAGAATAGTGAAAAATTTATGATTATTCGGTAATATTTCAAGATAAATACTGTATTTAAAACAGTTTTAAATACAGTTTTCAGATATGATACAATTTTTCCATTAACATAATAATGAAAATTAATGTGAAATAATATGCAGTAAAAATAATTAAAACTAATTCTCATTTTAGTTTGAATTTCTCTCTATTTATCTTACTGTCAGAAATACCATTAGGAAAAATGGAAAAAACTATAGTTATCAATAGTGTTTTGAACAATTTTATCGGTGATTAAATTGGCTGAAATATCAGTCGAAGAACTGGTCAATAATACCTTTCGAGCTAGCCATAATAGATATTTTAAAAAATTACTTTAAGACTTATAATTGTAAAATTTTGAGGTCGACGATTTTGAGCGAATCCCTTTCTTTAAAGAAACTTAAACGACATTTTTTAAAATAAATTACTGTAATAC
>JABUQX010051853.1:2500-15000 GCA_015478945.1 Trachelipus rathkii
TAACGGGAACTTATCCTACAGAGGTCATGTATGTTTATACCTGTCCTGTATGGACCTGTCCTAACTTATTTCCATCCATACTCACCCCTACCCCTACACCCACCACCCACACACACCCCCCACCCACCCACACACACGCACACACACACACACACACACACACACACACACACACACACACACACACACACACCACACCACACACACACACACACACACACACATACACCCACCCATAGGCATTTACACCCTCCATAGACACTTACCTCACCCATAGGACACTTACACTTACCATAGACACTTACACTTACACTCACACACACACACTCGATATCTTAATGCCTCAACTTTGATGCCTCAACTTTGATGCCTCGACTTTGATGCCTCAGCTTTGATGCCTCAACTTTGATGCCTCAGCTTTGATGCCTCAGCTTTGATGACTCATCTTTGATGCCTCATCTGTGATGGCTCAACTTTGATGGCTCAACTTTGACTGACGTGAACTTTGATTGACGTCATCTTTTGCGGTTCATCTTTGATGTGTCTATCTTGATGACTCAGCATTATTGATGGTTCAGCTTTGACGGTTCAACTTTGATGGTGTCCAATCACCGTAAGGAGTGTCTAGGGGTGTTCTATTAGTGTTCCATGAGTATTCTATGAGTGCCAGGTGAGTGCCAATTAGTGCCAATGAGTGCCATGTGAGTGACACATAGTGCTTACTGAGTGTCACATAGTGCCAACTGAGTGCCACATAGTGCCAACTGAGTGTCACTTTTTCAAGCCTTTTCTAGCCTCCCTGAGCCGAATAACCCTAATATTGGTGTCTACCCGGTTAGGTTATAAGGTATGAGAATCGATTGTGTTATTTTATAAGTTGCTAGGATGCTTCCTAGTATGAGTTAGATTTTTCTAGCCTACCCTGATTCATAGAACAGCCCCTAATATTGGTGCCTTACCCCTATGTTTATAAGGTATGATGTTTCGATTTGTGTATATTATAAGCTGCTAGACTACTTCCTACTATGAGTTAGCTTTTTTCTGCACTTCTAGCCCAACAGAATTATAAATCTAAAGAGTACACATTTAGCGCAGTGAACGCAAACGTTCCGAGTCCGCGGTCCGCGTCCGCAGTGACCCCGCCGCAAAACCGCGCCATGCGTGCGCCGCAGCGCAAATTTCCGCGTAACCGCCGCCGCGTGCACACCGCCGAGTGCGCCCGCAGGCGCAATATTACCCGCACGCGAACGATAAATATGATATCAAGGTAAACTATTTCAAAGAATTTTTTTTCAAATATACTTTGAGTCATTCATTTTTACTTCATACTTTAACATTTATTTAGTAAAAACATTATATATATATATATATATATATAATAAATATATATATATATATATATATATATATATATATATATATATATTATATATATATATATATATATATAATGTGTATATATATATTGAATATATATATATATATATATATATATATAATTATATATATATATATTTACGGTTATCACCACCGCTCACGGTTTTCATTTTAAAGCATTTATTACATAATTAGAAACTATAAAATCATTGACATACAAAACTTTTAGCATCAAATATATTTACAAGTTAATTTAAAACATACATTATTTAAAAAGCATATAATGAAATAAAATACAATAGACTTCACATTAAATTGAATATAAGGGTTGAACAGAGTAAGACAGTTTTTACACAGCTTACATTATTATATTTTAAAAATAAGGTAATATAATGATTATTCAATATAAATTGTAAGTTCAAAGAATCAATTATGTGAACATTATCGTTTTTTGCTCTATAAACGGAAATCCAATGTCCTGTTGAGGTGATGTGACGAGGCGATGTATTGAATACGAAGCAGGTATCCTTCTCCAACTTTACAGAGTTTATTTCGTTAATAGCGAACACTCCTAAAAAACGGCGATGCTCATTTTTAAACACCGATTTTATTTCCTCTTCATTCATCTTTATAATTCAAAAGTACGTTGCGTACTCTGTCAATTTCAATGAGTTGAGAGATGTTCAAGATAGACCACTACAGTGATGGGTGATTGCTAGACTTGGATCCATAAGAGAGACTTAGTCCTAATTGTGCCCCTTGCTTCAAAATGTAAATGATAAGCGTTACAACTGAAAGGTCGGCGGTTGAGATCAATAGCCATATTAAATTACTATTCTTTGCTATTCTTTTCAAGATTTAATCCTGTCCCACCTATCATTACAGATACAGTATTGCGCATATTAAGTTCGTAAAAAGGGCGTGTTGACAGAGAGATACGGTCTCCGTTGTATAAATTTCATTAATTACGTCCGTGAGGAAGTCGATCACATGTAAACTGATACCCCTAAGTCCGAAAGGTGTGAATTTATAGGGTTTTTTATAATTTCCTGAGTAGGCTTCATGTTCCACAATCCCTATTATTACTTTTTGTGGTAAATTTCCGTTCACAATGTTAGGGATATTGATACTCGATAATCCTTGAGTGAAATTAAATATCTTGGTTTCAACTCTCTTAATAGGATACTTTGCTGTAGTATTCAAAAGCGACTTTTCAATTTCCAAATGACGCTGTGGTGATAATTTCACTTTTCTTACATAGAGATAGGCTTCCAACAGTTTGAAAACAGGTTCTGGACATACAGCCGTAGCAGTAGGCTTACTTTTTATTTTAAGAGCAAATTTAGGATTTGATCGGGTTAAAAGGATTCTAGTATCTACAGATGGTAGAATGAGTCTTTCTTGAGAGAAGATATCGCCATTTAATCGACCGTAAAATTCATAAGTATTATTTATGACTTTAGCTGCTTTATCTATATGTGCAGCTTCATTTTTGAAACTATAAAAACCACATGATTGGAGATGAGATTGTTTAGCGTCGTCTGAATAATTTAACAAATGCTCTATATAGCTTCTATAAGGATAATTAGCCGCTGACGCACCTAGTGAAGTTCCGTTAAGATAGACTTCAACCTGAGTGAAACATGTATACAGGAAATTTGATTCTGTATATACTATATGGTCATCACCCGAAGGAAGATCTGTACCATCAGGTTTTGTCAATTTCGTTTTTACATATAAAAACACATTAGATGGGTCTAGGTATTGATCAGAAGTACCTGGAATATTGAACTCTAGAGGAACATCTGTATTGGTAATTGAATGCATAGGATTAATACTGATAAAGTTGGATTCGCTTACGCTAATCTGTGTAGGGTTCATGGAGAAGAGATCCAATTCACTCTTACAACAATCAGGACTAGAAGGATGAAGGAAATTGCATCTTGTGTTTATGTGCGAGTTCTGAATCGTATAATGAACATTTCATTGAAAAATATTACTTATATACAGTAATACACATCTCGTATAAAAGTTAACAGTTAGTAATTAAATAGCAAATACATCAATACATTTTTTCTTTAGAGTTTTTTTCCGCTTAGGCTTTTTCTTTATGACAATCTTCTTGGTCCCTCGACCTTGACCTGACATTTTACGTCTTATTTTACGCTTAACATCATCCAACATGGCTTCCGACCCTCTTTAATATGTCTTTTTAATGATGCACGAGGGTTATCTCCTGCCCGCAAAGTATCTTGAATAGTATGCAAACCTGTTCTTATAGCTTTTTTATCTATATTATTCCCCACTCTCCTGAGTAGAGGCCTTGCACTTCTCCATAACTTGGCAAAAAATCCACCCAGGCCATACCCCCTCTGCATTTTTGACCCTCTGAATACCCTTTCTTCGTCCATTATTACAGGAGTGTCTTTCTTATACTATCTTTACACTGTGAGAGTATGTTAATGAATGAAAAATATATCTGACTACACCTCTTATATATAATCCATTATGCTGTAATTACTGCATCTGTTTCTTTCTAATATGAACTTTGCACAACAATGCACCGTATGTAAACGGGAAGGGATTTCCTTCTACATCTTTTATATGCAGTCGTACAGAGTCAAAATTTGATCTATTCAGAGGAAGATAATGAACATTAGGGAATGTTATAACTTTACTCTCTTTGGGAAAATATACTACTCTTAATAAAGGTGCTTTAGTATTACCTACATATTGATGATCAATTATATTTGTATATACATAAGCCATACCTGGGTGGTTGAGCATCTCGGATGGGGTACATGTATAATGCAGTACTCGATCTGCTTCATCTTTTTGTTCATGCGGAGTCATGGGGTTATTCTCCACAGATAGTATAACCCTCTTCAACATAGTAGGGATATCATGAAGTATATCCAGCTCACCATACCGTTTACGGATATGTTTTCGTTGCCATGGTGATCGTTTGAGAAAAAACATATCACGGTCTCGCAGGTTTACACTTACTTTTGATCTTAAAGATATTATTACTTTATCTTCATAGGTACGCATATCAGTTTTGTATACCAAATCCTTACACATAATACTCATATCAAAGAGATCGTTTAAATAACTAAAAATAGCAGGTACCGATTTAAAATATGCCCTCCGCAGAGCAAATTCTTCAAAGAAGTATTCTTTTGTACCAAATGTAGTCGCATTCAGCTTTGTACCAATTGTAGTCCTTTTCAGATCACGAGTATCTTTCACTTGTAATATAGTTTCAACACATTCTACACTTCTGTACACCTCCATCCAGAATAGATTGTGAGGTAAATTTTCTATGTCCGTATTTAATATCATTTCACATAATCCTACTTCGTATACCTCTCTTTCAAGTTGTATAGGATTCATTAACACAGTTGTAAAATCCGAGAGTTTATTATCAGGATGTAAATCCAAAGAGGCTGAAGAAGGGAGAGTTAAATAAAAGTGATCTACACTCTCCATGATTATAATGACAACTGATTAATAATTCTTAATTTCACTTGCTTTTATATAGGTGTTAAATTCGGTCGGATATCCCACCCATTTCACAAGTAGCTGCTTATTTTTTCCTTTACCTCTCGTTGCTAATATCTTTTCAATTTTATATTCGTGAGTTACAGGGTTGAACCTTACTTTTTGTATTTCCTGTTTATAGAACCCTCCTTTTATTTTTTCACCATTTAAATCCTCCAGATAATATAACTTTAAACTATCACGACGGAATGGGCGGATATTGTGCACTTTAAAAACTTCCGTAGTCCATCCGGCTTCATACCCCTTTCTGAATCTTTCTTCTGTTCGAGATACTCTTACATAATCGTTTATTTTGGTTTCTTTTTTTGTACTCTTTTCATACAGATGTGTTCGATGGCCTCTAGTTTTTGACATTTCTAAAGGAGTTGTCTTTATAGTTCTATGGTAAGATCTGTTATAAGAATAAGCTAGATCGTCCAGTATATCAATATATTTAAAAGTATTCATTTTAGTAAAATACCTATGCATGCGTTCTTTAATAGTACGCTGGACTCTTTCAACTATAGCCGCTTTGTTTACGGAAAATGTATTGTAATAGCTTATACCATACTCCCAAGTCAGCTCCTGAAACTCTCGACCCTTGAATTCCATTCCTGAATCTGTCCAGATCGTTTTAGGGGCCTTACGTTCAGCCTCTATAATTTCAAGTACTGCAGCTGCAACTGTAGCTGATCTTTTATCTTTTAAGGGTTTCAACCACAAGTATCTAGAGTAGTATACGTCAATAGTAAAAAGTATGTATTGAAATCCTTCATTATAAGAACTATATTTAATCATTTCCGATAAATCTAACTGCCATACACTATCGAGCTGCGGAGATATGGTTTTCCGTGTAGGAATTTTTTTTCTTACAGGTTTATGTAGAGTAAATGCCTCTTCACCCTCTAAATATTTTTTTAACTCTTTTTTCTCAATATTAGGAAACCTTAAAGCAAACCTAGTGAATCCCCCAAAACTATTTGGTTCCCTCAGATTGAAGTAATACTTATCAACCAGCTCCTTCGCCTCCATGTTGACTCTGGGGAACACAGGTAAGCGCTAATATATATATATATATATATAATAATATATATATATATATAATAAATATAATATATTATTATATATAGTTATATATATTTGTCACAAAAATGTGATATAAAGTCAAAAGGGTTAAAGAAAAAGGTCTAAAAAATAACATATTTATTTATACACAAGCATTACAACTAAATAAATATTCAGCATAAAAGCATATATATATATATATATATATATATATATATATACTATAATATATATATATATATATTATATATATATATTAAAATTAATTTTTTATTATATTTAAATATTAATTATTAAATTTTTTATTATATATATATAAATATGTATAATTAATATATTAATATTAATATATATTATATATATAATATATATTATATATATATATATATATATATATATATATATAATTAATATATATATATATATTTAATATATATATATTATATATATATATATATATATATATATATATAGATATATATATATATATATATAATTATAATATATATATTATATATTATATATATTATATATATATTAATATATATATATATATATATATGATATATATATATAATATATATATATTTATATATATATATAATATATATTATATAATATATAATTTATTTATATATATATATATATATATATATATACTAATATATATATTATATATATATATAAATATATATATATATATATATATATATATTTATATATTGTGCATATCTGTATTTTATTTATGTTTGAGATCTTCTATATATATATATATATATATAAATATATATATATATATATATATATATATTATATATATATATATATATAGTATATATAATATATATATATATATATATATGATATAATAATTTACGCTTAATAATACAACTAGTTTATTTAAAGGTGTTTTTTTCTTCTTCCTCTGGACAAACGCGTTTAAATTTATCTGAAGCGTAAGAAGTACCTAATGGACTTGCGGAATCAGGTCTTGGCCATCTTTAGGATATTATCCAAGTCTGCTTAACGCTTTGTATTTAGATTAAAGTTCTGCGGAAATTAATAGTCTGAAGTTTCTTGTTTTGATCTTCATTCCATCCTTTACAGGATCTTTCTTCAGTTACGTGAGAGATTTCAGCTATTCAAATCCACAATATTTGAAACCTTTAACTATTTCATCGTCAATGATGATCTGCCCTGATTCATTCAAAGATAATTGATCTTTTAAAATATTATATAAAGCTATTCCTGATTTACGCACTCTAATAGGTAAGCTCTCCTCTAGGATATTTTTAAATCTATCTTCATTTTTCACTTCAAGTTTTATTTCATTAGGTATATTTGCATCATCGGATATCGGATTACGTAGTGCTGCATGTAGATGCAAGTCTTTAAGATCTATCAATTTCTGTATGGCATCTCGGTATAAGATGCGTTTCTCAGACGTTAATTCTGAAACTTTAATATCATGTACACTTCTTTCTGCGGTAATATATTATCTGTTCACTTTAGGATCATATAAGCTCTCCCTTAGAGTAGAGGTTGCTGAAAAAGATAATGATTTGTCACAATATAAGGTTCTGCTGCCGTGCAACTGTTGTTGAATGTGAAAGAGGTTTGTAATGTCGATGCATGGTTGTAATAATTCTGTGTATATTTGCGTGTGTGATCTGATGATGTTGTTTGTGGATTTTGCCCAGTGTGCCGGCAATAACTAGGCCATATTAGAGGTGTGGAATGATGAATCTGAGGAATTGAATTCTGTACAGCTGCTGTATTATTATACTTCATTTTCTCATACTCATTATATGGAAGTACAGCAACCTTCTTCATCATGGGGACATCCACTTAGTTATCAGTGGAGCTATAACGGAGAAGAGTAATGGTAGGAATACACCTCCTCCTTTCTGTAGTAACTTCTTTTTATTTTTCAGATTTTTAATGTTGAGGGAGAGTTTTTTAATGATGTTTCTATAACGACGTAGCTTTACCTTCTGAGGTCTGTTTAAAGGAACATTTTCTTTTATAAGATTTAAACAGACTTCACATACACATTGGATGAATTTCTCATCCTCCCTAATCAGTTTACGTTTTTCAGATGGTTTCAGCTTTTTAATTTTTTTTATAAGAGGTAAATACTTTGCAACTAGAGCACTCATTATTCAGGTATGTATACAGTTTCTATCTCATAGGGAAGAATGTTGGTACGGAGCAACACTCTGTACGTGTTTTTTGGGTGAAGTTCACACATCAAATAACCGTGAGGGATCGAAGTAACCTCTTTATATACTTTTAAGAACTCTTTCCTTTGAAGGGGAAACATTTGAGTTGCCAATACATTAATTTGACTCATGTCTCTTCTCTGTCCAAACAACAGTAAATACTGTGTGTTTAAAGAAACACTTCGCATATGCTTGCTTTGATGAAAAATATTCTGTGTTATGAAAAACACCGAGATATTTAGATGGTGAGAATAAACGGTGAATGCTTCTGCTATTTCCAAATTCAATTTGTGCATTAAATCATCTAATACAATAATTTTATGACCGTGTATATTGTCCAATGATCTAATATCATATATGCCTTCATGAAATTGAATAACATCTTTATATTCTTTAAATTTTTCCTGATAAACATTATAGCACCATATTATTTTTACAGGGGCTTGCTCAAAAATCTCCATTTCCTTTAAAATATTTAATAATAGAAAGGTTTTACCACATCCTGTCGGACCTGCTACAAGACATGTAGCCGGACTTCGGAACGTAAATTTCTCCACATCCATACTCGTCAAGTGAATAATGAATAATGAGATTAATTAAATCCGTGAAGCAGTAAATCAGTAAATCAGAAAAATATAAAAGAAAACATAATGTTAATAAATATATGACGTAAAGCAGTAAAGCAGTAAATCAGTAAAGCAGTAAAGCAGTAAAGCAGTAAAACAAAGCCATACTAATCCCCTTGTTGCCAAGCAACAGAGCTATTGATTTTTACTGTTTTACTGCTTAAGTTTATTGTTTTAAATAAATTTCGTACAATTTTAGTAAAATAAATGTTTATATACACAGACACTGTGTTTTTATTCTTACATTATAAATAAAAAGTATTAAAACAAAAATAAAAAAATATAAAAGAAAACATAATGTTAATAAATATATGACGTAAAGCAGTAGAGCAGTAAATCAGTAAAGCAGTAAAGCAGTAAAGCAACAAGGGGATTAGTAAGTCTTTGTTGCTAGGCAATTGAGCTATTGATTTACTGTTTTACTGCTTTAAGGTCTGTAAAGTATATGTTTTTTAATAAAAAATGTTTAAGTATGAAGTAAAAATGAATGACTCATAGTATATTTGAAAAAAAATTCTTTGAATAGTTTACCTTGATATCATATTTATCGTTCGTGCGGTAATATTGCGCCTGCGGGCGCACGCGGCGGCGGATACGCGGAAATATTGCGCCTGCGGGCGCACGCGGCGGTGGTTACGCGGAAATATTGCGCCTGCGGGCGCACGCGGCGGCGGTTTCGCGGCGGGGTCACCTGCGGACGCGGACTCGGAAACGTTTGCGTTCACTGCCTAAATGTGTAACTCTTTAGATATATATTCTGTCGGGCTAGAAGTGCTAGAAAAAAGCTAACTCATAGTAGGAAGTAGTCTAGCAACTTATAATATACACCAATCGAAACATCATACCTTATAACATAGGGGTAGGCACCAATATTAGGGCTGTTCTATGATCAGGGTAGGCTAGAAAAAGCTAACTCATACTAGGAAGCATCCTAGCAGCTTATAAAATACACCAATTGATTCCTCATACCTTATAACCTAGGGGTAGACAGCAATATTAGGGTTATTCTAGGCTTGGGGGAGCAGAAAGGCTTGAAAAAAGTGGCACTCAGTTGGCACTATGTGGCACTCAGCTGGCACTCTGTGGCACTCATTGGCACTCATTGGCACTCAACTGGCACTCATAGAATACTCATGGAACACTAATAGAACACCCCTAGACACTCCTTACGGTGATTGGGAAACCATCAAAGTTGAACTGTCAAAGCTGAACCATCAATAATGCTGAGTCATCAAAGATGACACCATCAAAGATGAACCGCAAAAGATGACGTCATCAAAGGTTTGAGTCATCAATAGTTGAAGCCTCAAAAGTTGAGCCATCAAAAGTTGAGCCATCCACAGATGATAGGCATCAAAGATGAGTTCATCAAAGCCTGAGCATCAAAGCTGAGGCCATCAATAGTTACAGGCTCAAGCTGAGGCATCAAAGTCGAGGGCCATCAAAGTTGAGGCATCAAAGTATGTATGTAAAGATAATCAGTGTGTTGTGTGTGTGTGTGTGTGTAATGTAAAGTGTAAGTGTCTATGGGTAAGTGTAGATGTGTCTATGGTGAGTGTAAGTGTCTATGGCAAGGCGTGTAAGTGTCTATGGTGGGTGTTATGGGTGTGTTGTTAAGTGTCATAGTGTGTGAAGTGTGTGTGGTGTGTGTGTGTGGGGGGGCGGGGCATGTGTGGGTGTGTGACTGTGGGGTGGGGGTGTAGGGGTATGGGGTGAGTATGGATGGAAATAAGTTTTAGGACAGCCGTCCATACAGGACAGGGGTACATACATGGACCTCATGTTAGGACAGTTACCGTACAGCAGTACTGCGATCAGCGGACCTGGCATGTGCTCGCACTTACATCCCTACTAATTCCCCACGACCTTAAGAAAGGCAATTTTGGGCCTTGGAGACCGTATTAAAGGTCAGAGAAATATCAAGGTCAAAAACATCAAAAAAGGGGGGCTAAGCCTCTAAAGGGGGGTCAAAAGGGTGGCCAAAACTAGGGGGAGACACGTACGACGGTTGCTACTCAACCGTCTGGCGCATTCCTTCTCCGAAGGGGTGCCAAAATCCCTGTATATATATATATAACCGCAAAAGATGACGTCATCAAAGTTGAGTCATCAAAGTTGAGCCATCAAAGTTGAGCCATCAAAGTTGAGCCATCACAGATTGAGGCATACAAACGATGAGTCTCAAAGCGAGTCATCAAAGCTGAGGCATCAAAGTGCAGGCATCAAAAGATTTGAGGCCAATTAAAGTTGAGCGCATTAAGATATCGAGATTGATGTGTGTGTGTGAGTGTAAGTGTAAGTGTCTATGGGTAAGTGTAAGTGTCTATGGGTGAGTATAAGTGTCTATGGGAGGGTGTAAGTGTCTATGGGTGGGTGTATGTGTGTGTATAAGTGTCATAGTGTGTGTGTGTGTGTGTGTGTGTGTGTGTGTGTGGTGTGTGTGTGTGTGTTGTGATAGATGTGTATGTGTGTGTGTGGTGTGTGTGCTTTCTGTGTGTGCTTGTGGTGTGTGGATGGGTGTAGGGGTAGGGGTGAGTTATGGCATGGAATAAGTTAGGACAGGTCCATATAGGACAGGTACATACATGACCTCATGTTAGGACAGTTACCTACAGCAGGTACTGCATCAGGTACCTACATGTGCTCGACTTAATCCCTACTAATCCCCCACGAACCTTTAAGAAAGGTCAATTTTGGGCCTTGATACGGTATTAAGGTCAGAAATATCAAGGTCAAAACATCAAAAAGGGGGGCTAAGACCCCTAAAGGGGGGTCAAAGGGGGGCCAAAACTAGGGGGTGCCAAAATCCCTGTATATATTTTTATTATATTTTTTTTTTTTTACCCCCCCGTAAATACACAATTGCACCCTGGAAGGCCATAGTTCGTGCTGCGGAATGTACTTCCTACTACTGTGATAGATCGGTTGTGAATAAGTTAAATAGGGTAGGGATAGGATTGCTCCTTGAGGTACCCGTTTTTAATATTTAATGTACGGAATTTTTTGTTACTTGTCTGTATTTGAGCTGTTCTCCCTGATAGGAAGTTTGATATCCATTTTATTAAATTAGTGGGGAAATTTGATTTTATTATTTTGTGGATTAAATTGTGTTTGGGAACTGTGTCAAAAGCTTGTGATGTCAATGCTATAAGTATTTGTTTTGTGTTAGTTTGAAATTTAAGATGTTTATTATTGGTTGTATGATGTTTATGAAGGCTGTTTGGTTGAGTGGTTTTGTTGGAAGCCGTGTTGAAACTTTTGTTTGGGCATGTGTGGTAGTGTTTTGTTCAAAATGAGCTTTTCTAGAAGTTTACATAGTGTGGATAGTAGTGAGATTGGACGAAAAAAGGAGGGATTTCAGGAGTTTTTTCCTGGTTTCAACTTTGGTATGATAATTGCTCTTTTCCAGATGGAGGGGATAGGCAATTAAAATTGATGAGCTATGTACTTATATGTGCTAGATGGGTTAGTGAGGTATTCCCTAGGTGGTTGAGGTGTATGTTTGAGATGTTGCCAAGTTCTGTTGCTGGTGAGTTTTTTAAGGTACTTTATGGTGATTTATAAGTCAGTTGTGGTTATTTCTATTGCTTGGTCGAAGTTGCATCTTATTTTTTTGAGGGCTATGATTATTTATCTATTTTGTGGGTGTCTGGGTTTATGACTTTGTTTT
>JABUQX010051853.1:25000-29981 GCA_015478945.1 Trachelipus rathkii
TGATTGTAAATGGACCTGCTTTAGCATCATCGAATAATTTTAGTACAGTTCTATATAGCTTCGGTACGGGTAACTGGCTGCTGATGCTCCTAGAGAAGTCTCGTTTAAAAACACTTCAATGTTCTTAAAGCATGAGAATAAAAGTTTGAAACAGGATATACTACATGTTCTGTTCCTGTGAGATCCGATCCATCTTCATTAACCAATTTAACCTTCAGATATAAAAAAACATTCGAAGGGTCAAGATATTGATCTGAAGTTCCAGGGATATTGAATTCGAGAGGTACATCTGTATTTGTGACAGCGTGAAGGGGGATTAATGCTGATAAAATTACTTTCTAAGATCGATGTCTGGGTAGGATTTACGGAGAAGAGATCCAATTTACTCTTGCAGCAGTCTGGACTAGAGGGGTGTAAGAAATGCATCTTATCGACTCTAAGGCTAAACCTTTAATGAAAATATTCTTTAGGTGCATACCTATATATTAAGAACAAGTTGCCACATATTATAATTCAGAAAAAATATCCTTTATTTTACGTTTGCATATTTTTCCACGTTTCTTTTTATTCAAACGTTTCTTGCTACGGGTTTTTTTCTTTTTACTTTTCCTTTTCTTTTTGTTATTGAGTCTTTTTAGCACGGCTGCTTTCACTTTCTAAACACCACCTCCAGTCATCTTGCGTCGTAATTTTTCGTTTAACATCGTCTAACATTCATCTGAAACATCATATGCGGCGTTTTACCGCACTACGAGGTCGACACCACCCATAATATCCTGGATTGTGTTTATTCCTGTTCTGGCCGCTTTTTTTAGCAATGTATTTACCTCCTGATTTAAACAAATCCTGATTTAAACAAATAACGAAGCAAAAAATCCATCTAAACCATACTCCCTCTGCATTCTTGAATCCCCTAAGACTCTTTTCTCTTTCCATATTATTATATTTTACCGGAGCTTTCTTGTCTTGTGTACTTTACACGACGCTGTCCCATTGTGAATGCGTATGGTTTGCCTTCGACGCTCTTTATATAAACGCGAACTGAACTTAGTTGGGTCTTACTCATAGGTAAGTAGTGAACATTAGGAAAAGCTTATAACTTTACGACCTTTTGAAATGAACTACTCTTAACAAGAGGCTTTAGTATTCCCTCAGTACTGTTGGTCTATAATATTTGTATAAACATAGGCCATACCTGGATCTTGAAACATCTTATAGTAGGCAAGCATACAAAATGTAATGAACTCTTGGTGTCATTTTTTGAGACATACTCTTCCATCGTTGGTATATAACGCATTAGATCCTTTAGATATGGTTTGATATTATTTCCCGATATTTTGTATACATGTGAGTAACACAATTACAAACCATACTGAAGGGCGAACTAAATCAAACTTAATATCTTTCAGGTTCACTATTAGAGTTGAGATTTTAAAGTGATTAACACGTTATCTTCGTTAGCGGATATATTAACAAGAAACACTAAATCTTTACATATTTGACTTTCTTCAATTTTTGTTTAAGTCTATGAACACATCAGAACGCCGATTATAGAGACCGTGCCTCTAATAAATAATTTTCAACGAAATATTCATTGTTGCCTCGTTTGATGGTTGCAGTTTAGGTTTACTTTTTAATACATTTTTAACATTATCACATTTTGAATTCCTGAAAACGATTCCTGTTTATAAACAATACCTGCGTCGAGAATTACTTCACTCTAGCCAATGCTCAGGGGTTTCGATAAAAATTTATAGGCTTCATAATGTGGGTGTATAGTCTGATATTTTAATTTTCCGGATATAGATTCCATAAGAAGCCGATGCAAGCACGTTAAATAGAATGAATCTTCAACTCTCGCATGTTCACATAAACTGATAATGTTTCCTTATTCACGCATTTATATAACTATTAAACTTCGCTGGGTAACCTACCCATTTGACAAGATACTGGTTTATTTTTTCCTTTTCCTTTAATCTAATATTTTTTCTATTTATATATATACTCTTAGGATCAAATCTTATTTTCTGTATTTCGCTGTTATAGAACCCTCTTTTATTTGTTCGCCATCTAAATCTTCAAGATAGTATAATTTTAACCCGTCTCTCGGGAATTCTCTGATTGTATCTACTTTAAAAACTTCTCTTGACCATCCTGCTAAATCTTACCCTTTTCTGAAATTTTCATCTGACCTAGACACCCTCACATAATCTCTCTACTTTAATGCTTGTTATCTTAATTCTTCCATTCGTGTTTGATAGGTACAGAAGTTTGTCTTCAACATCTCTAACGAAGGCTTTTGGTCTTCCTATTTAGTTGCTTATGATAAGACTATTATAAGAATAAAGCAGTCTTGCAGTATAGTCTATATATTTAAATGTATTCATTTCGTATATACCTCATCTTCTTTATAGTTCTTTGTACTCTTTCCACTATTGCAGCTTTATTAACTGAAAATGTGTTGTTATACCCTATATCATACCCTGTAACTATTTCTTGAAACTCTTACTAAAAATTCTGAACTTTATCTTCACATCAATTGAGATATCTATTATCCTCATTTTAATTTCATAACTAGTTCATCAACAGTTTTTTGACTTTTTATCTTTTAAAGCCTTTAACCATAAAGTACCTGAAATATACATCTTACAAAAAGCATGTATTGAACCCTTCATGAAACTTTTATTTTATCATTCCAGTTAAATCAAGTTCCATAACCATTATCTAAGTGAAGGGCCTATGGTTTTTCGTGTAGGAAATTTTTTCCGTATAGGTTTATGTAGAGTAAAAGCATCCTCCCCTTGTAAATAACTTTTCAGTTCTTTTTTAATATGAGGAAACTTTGAAGCGAAACTTGAAAAGCCTCCATAACTGTAAGGCTGCTTTCCCATGTCAAAGTAATATTATCGACCGCCTCCTTAGCCTCCATCGTGCTCAATGCAAATAATAAACAAAAAACATTATATATAAATATATATATTATATATATATTATCATAATATATAGTATATATATATATATATATATATATATTATCAGTATTATATATATATAAAAAAGAAGAGGAAAAGGAACAAATATTTTTAAAAAAAGCAATTTTAATCTTAAAATTAAATGCAAAATTTACAGAAAAACATTATCCGCAAATAGTTCTCATTGGTTGCTGTTCACTCATAAAATACATACATATTTACAATATAATACAATCACATGAAATTAATTTTAAAAGGAATATTCACAAAATATTTAATAAGCTTGAGCTTGGACCATAGGACTTAGCATATATGTGTATTTATAATATACTGACGGAGACTGTTG
The DNA here is from genome assembly GCA_015478945.1 of Trachelipus rathkii. Lineage (NCBI taxonomy): Eukaryota > Metazoa > Arthropoda > Malacostraca > Isopoda > Trachelipodidae > Trachelipus > Trachelipus rathkii. The sequence goes on from JABUQX010051853.1 coordinate 28,319, forward strand.
ATTCCATCTGTTGTGTGACATAGGTATAAATATCTCTTGCTGATATTTTCAAGTCTTGATCTTTGTATGCAGTTGTCTTCATTTCTTTTTCCCAATGAAAAGTAAATTTTTCAATATCTATAACATCCATAACATCGGCTAATTGAGCGTCAAACGTATAGTTTTCGTTGTACACAGTGTATAACAAGTTGTGAGCTGTATTGATAAGATCATCTAATTTGGAGACTTCGGCTTCACGTTTTGATATTTCTTCACGCATCTTGATAAATGATGTAATATTTTCTCTTCCTACGATCATGAACCCGTAGCTTGATGGTCTGAATATACCCTCAGGGTTGTTTCTCCACCAACTGCGTAACTCAATGGCTTCAATATTGTTGTGCAAAGAGAATACAAGAGTCAGTCTTTTCGTGTCGGTGTCTTCTCCTCCGGTAATGGCAACTCCCCATGAATTTGTTACGCTAGATGAAATATACTTTTCGTTCACCCATGTATTTACTTCGTCAAATACGCGGGATAAATCTTCGCACGATAGGAACAGAGGCCGATTATTTGTATGAGGTGGAGAGGAACATGTATAGTAACGTTCACCTGTAGATTTACGGCGAAAAAATAAGTTCACTATATCTTTGGGGTGAGATATTTTCCACGACACAATATCGTTTACGAACTTGGTGCTTACTAGAGAAACCATGTTGACAGTGCAGAGTCGAGCGTACAACTGAAGAATGCTTTCAGCCTCAGCGATGAGAACTCTGTAACCCTAACAAAGGGGGAGATCTTCAACCACCCAATCAGAGAAATGTTTTCTAATTTAACCCTTATGATAAGCCAACTAGTTACCCAATGGATACAGCCTAACAATAAAGAACCCTGCACTTAGTTACTTTCATGTTTACAAAGGCTTTTCATGAACTGCTATGCGTAATTAGGCCTAACAGTAACCTAATGGGATAAGCTGCAAATTATTGAAACAGCTGCACTTTAGGGTTACTTCATGTTTATACAAAAGGCTTTCAGGAATGCTATTCGTAATTTTAAACCTAATGATAACCCTAACTAATAAGCCTAATAGTTAATGAACACCTGTTTTATAGCATCTCAGGTTACATTTTTAACCATTCTCTACCCAAGCCTGCCTTTTTTCTTAATTTTTTCGCTGCAGGATAAGGATTCTTTCGTGGTCGTTTTTTCATTAGGCCTAAAGGAGAGGGGTATGACGTCATTACAGCTGAAGAGTTCGAAGCCATAGCTCTAGGCGTAGAGTACACGTTTTCCACATCTGCTAAACGTGCCAAATTTAATATCAAACTCTTAGGAAAATTAATTGTTCTTAATTTTTGCTTTATTATAGGCCATCCTGTGATAGGTTTCCTTCGCCAATTACGTACAAGATCAGAAACTAAGTCTACGATATTTGATCCTATAATGGGATCTCCATTTATTACAATCTGACCATTGGAATCCCAATTAATTTGACCTTTCAAAGTGTTATATAAAGCTATTCCTTTATTTTTTACACTGGTTGGAAGACTGCTTTCTAAAATAGATTTAAAATCTTTAATAGTTTCAACTTCTTCTTCTTCAGTTTCATTTACAGATCTTGAGGCATTATAGTTGGTGTATTTTTCTTTCAAATCTATTAACTTTTGTAATATCTCCT
>JABUQX010051854.1:0-48444 GCA_015478945.1 Trachelipus rathkii
AAAAAAATCGGGGATAGACAATGATGGTAGTCTCCGTAAAAGGAGGGTAAAGATGTAAAGGTGATCCCCAGGTGTCCTTGAGGGCGATTCGGAATAATAGATGGGTGGTTGGCGGACAGGTAATTAAGAGGGAAAAGAGAGTATAAATGAGCAGTGAAGGGGCACTTGATCCAGAGAGACATTGGCCTCACGAACAAGGGACGAGAGGAAAGTGATGAACGAGAAAATTACAGGAAACCCTAAGGAATGGAGAGAAAACGAAAGAATTGCAGTAAAAGATGGGGAGAAGGTACTAGGAAGAGACATACACATAGTTGGAACGCAAAAGAAAGGTAAAAAATAAGTAAAAAACCACTGTGAAAATGAGAAAGGGCTTGAAAAGAAAGGAAGAGCCGGCAGCCAAAGGAAGGGAAATATGTACATTGCTCAAGATTGAGGGGATGAGAGAATCAAGAAAGGGCAAAAAGATGGCAGAAGACGAATGGCGAGAAATAACGAGAGATTTGTGGGCGAAGGGAAAAGGAACAAAAGTATCTTGTAAGATGCGAAGGCGTGATAGAAACCAAAAGGGGTAACTTAGAAATATAAAAAGTGAAAGAGAAAATTCTGTGGGACCCAAAGAAGAAATGATAGAAATGAACCACAAATCTATGAAGGACGCCTAAATAGGTAATTCTGTACTCTAGCTGCTATTTAGTTATCTTTTACCAATAGAGGAGCGAGAATTAATGGTATGGGAATATGAGGAGGCTATAGAAAGGATGAAGAAGGGGTAAAGCCCCAGGAGAGGATGAGGAGGGGATGAGGATGGTAGTGAGAGAGGAGAATCCACGGTGAGAAGGAGAAGTATATCAGTTTGATGAACAAGTGATGGAGAGAGAGGAAAGGAGCCGGAAAGGTGGGGGCAAAGCAATAATAATAATACCGATATATAAAGGGAAAGGACGAAGATGTATGCAGCTTTTATGCAGTTGAAACAACTATGCCAAAGTAGGTCCAAATTCGCTGAAAAATATACGAAAAGAATTCTGCGATGAGGAGGTTGAGACAGAGAAGGTGAACAGCGGACTCAGAGAAAGAAACATCACGGGTTTATAGAACGAGGGAAAAAGGAAACGACGGACGCTCCTATTCACACTGAGAATGGTGTGGTATCGGACGAAGATGCTGGGTGTGAATATGGCAAAGAGATCTTATGTAGCCATTACCAGATTCTGCGGAAAGGCATTTCTTGACTTCGCAGTCAGAAAAAAGCTCTGGAGGCTATGGAGGCTATGGTGGAGTGAAGGGTAGATTTAAAGAAGGCATACAGAAAGGTGTGGAAATTTAAATAAAAGTTTTAGTTAAAAAAAAGTGACTTTTAAAGTATTAAAAAAATTGGGCTCTCGACCCTGGCTGTCGAGCGGAAACATGTTGAAAAACAACGAGCAAAGAGAGGCAGAGTAAAATACCAAGCGGCGGAGAGATAAGGCTATTAAGAACTGTGATTTGAAAAAATATGAGGGAAGAATACAAAGGAGTGAAAGTAATTGAGAGAAAGAAATAGCGGAGTGAGAGATCTGATAACTAAGTAGATGTGGGGAGAATTGAGGCCCATGGTGGGAATTCTGGAGGGAGATCGGAGCGAGCCGACGAGAATTGCCCGAAAGAAGAAGATGGACGTGGGACACAGAGCGGCCAGACCACGGGGAGAACGAAGAAAAGAGCACTGGGCCGGAAGTCGGTGGAGGATTTCTTGGAAAGTGTCAGCTACCAACACTCGAGAGGCCTTGAACGAACCGAGAAGGGAGGCAATAGTGCCGCACTCAGAGGGATTTTGGAGAAAGAATGCTTGGCCAGACTGAACAGGAGAGAGAATCTTTTTGGCCGAGGGAAGTAGAATTAAATGATCATATACACTATATACTACAAGCTATATTATATACTATAATCTATATATATATTATCTCTATTTATATATATATATATAATATATATATTACTTATAGTCACTACATATGTTAATACATTTATAGTACTACTTATATATAGAAAAATAAGAATTTTTTTATAAATTTGATTTTTTCAACATCAATTTCCATAAGTGATGTATCGTGGCTGAAATCTTTCGGCTCGCTCCATACCATATAGTGCCGTGATGTCACCTCGTACGAAAGACGGTTACACAGGCGTGGATAATTCCCGAAAGGGGATGACCCAGCCCCAATAAAAAAATTTAAGTTGGTGTTCTAGGGTTCTGTGTTCATAGAGGATTTGGTCCTTCCAGCCCACCCCAGTTGATAATTTATTTGTGGATCAGGTGATGTTCTAGGCGCACAATAGGATACATAATGCTGCACCCCTGTAAGGAACGCGCGCCGTCCCGTCTTACAATTTGTTTCCGGTCATGCGCAATTATATATTTTTGTTTGGAGTTTAGTTGAAGTTATATTTTTTATTGTTGATCCTATAGGCGTACATGTGTAATCAGTCATGTCAGTCATATGAACTGCCGTGAGATTTCCTTTCATTGATGGAACTTGACCGTTTGAGGAGTCGAAACTAGTGCTTTCTTAATATGTTCGGTCGGACCGTATTTTTTTGATGGTTAGTAGATCTGCCTCTAAACCATCTACAAATCCAACTAAAGTCAGAAGGTTGTCTACTAAATAGGGGCATGTCGTATCTTGATCTAGATTTTGACCACTTTATTTGGGTTCCAAAGGTATATTTTCTACAAGGAGAGGGGATCCTTATTTTGAGATCGGCGAGACATTTGGACTTAGCTCTAACACACTGCATTTCACAGCACCGTTAACCTCCGCCCGCCCGCACGCCTCGACCCACAGCCAGCCAGCGCCCCGGCACCGGTTATTATCTATATTACCCTACCGCACTAATACTCTATATATATAATATTATATATACCCGTATTAATATATATATATAATACCCCTAGCATACTCGCCTACTAATTATAAGGTTCCTTAAGTACAGACCTATATCTACTATATATATAACCATATCATATTCATATAAGTTATACGTACTATATATAATATATAATGTAATCTATATTATATACATACTTATATGCTATTTATATATATATATACTATACTACTATAATTAGTACTACATATCCTCTCACCTATATAAATATCTTCGACTATATACTTATATAATCAAATACAATTTTTTAGCAGTTCTCTTCCCTCATCCCTGATCAACCTTCTTCTCCCTCAGGGCCTTGACCTCTGACTTTTTTACTTAACAGACAAGTGAACAAAATAATTATATGTAGGAGTGCGATATCCGCAAAAACCACCGTATATAAAGGCATTTTGTTTCTGGATTTAAAAATTCGCCACTATGATTAACAAATAATTAATCCTGAGGTAGCATGTCTAAATCTATTTAGAACACCATGACTGGTCCCCTGCAGATCCCCAAATATACCCATTTGCTCAATAACAACGACATATGTTGAAGGGAATTGAAGTTCAAGCCATGGATTCGTTCAACTATTTTGTCATCATGATCTAGATTGCAGAATCTACAGATGGATTCCTGTTCGTTCTTGTGAACCTGACCAGATAGCGTAACATTGGATCCTTTCACAATACCCGAAAAGTATACTCTAATCTTTTACATGCTTTATACGTATCAATCGCAATTTTTATTCAAATTTACCAATTCTTCTCCACTTACTCAGACAAAGACTCATAAACAATAACAACAAACAACACTTTAATAGACATGTAAGAATATAATAACCTAAGAAAAAAATTCTCAGCGTAATTGTTCTATACATATATTTGAACCAGAAAATAAAACAAAATAATTATATATCAAACATTTAAGTAATAAAAAACTATTCTCATTTACAGCTCATACACTACAAATAGTCATGACTATCTAATCATTATAATACATAAAAAAATAAATACCTACGTTCAAAACATTTCCGCCGTAGTTAGTTGTTGCTTTCACATTAAATACTAACTAATAATAAAATATAAATGCATCAATATAATCAATCCAATCAATAATTAATACCTAGAAATAATAATATTATAAAATTAATAAAATAAATAATTATAAATAATAATCAAATAATAATAATAATAATAAAATATACATAAAATAATTAATTAATGAAAATCCATCATAAGATCAAAATACATACTCATACACAATTAATACATCATACATCAATAATAATAATAACTCATACATACTTAATAATAATAATAAGTATAATAATAATAAAATAATACACATAATAATACAATTACAAAGGAACAGCTGGCTGTTCAGTGCATAGAAGCACAGTAAAAAGCACGACTTTATAAAAACCCCCGCAACGTTTAATCGCGTCCTCAAGCTTAAAAAATCAAGCCGCATGCGCCGTTTATCATGTTATTGTTTGAGTATAAGCCCATTGATAATGCCTAGTTGAAATAACCAAGTAAACCTCGAAAACTGTTCAGTTTACGTTGGTTAAGTGCGTGGACTTTGTTAAGATAGTCGAGTTATTCGTGTTTAAGGGTCATGTAGGTTCTCCCCGTTCTGTACAGCTGTATTTTAGGGTCAGGTTGATGCCTGTGTTCAGTTTTCATTATGTAAACTTTGTGTACCCGTCCGCATAAATTTCCGTTGATCTGCTGGCTCAGAACTTAAAGTTAATCATGAGTAAAGTTCTTCATCCGACCACCATGATTCAAACGCTAAATAACAGACCTGAAATCAATAGAAGACTTCACTAGACATGCAATAGTTCCTGGAAGGGTCTTCGCCTCACTCAGACGGAGGGGCGGCTACTGCTCTTGGATTTACACTTGATTTACTTTTTTGTTGAAAGCCTCCAAAACATATCTTCACGTTGTACTTCCAGAATAACTCTATTCTTGGACAACTTCATTTTTATGTTGCTTGATGTTGGATAACCTTTGTTAGGTTGCTTATTCCGTCTGCCGAGAATTATGACTAGATCTAGGTCTACGGTGTGATGATAAATTTTTCGCTTAAGTATTACCTATGTTTAATGTCTAAAATACGTTGGTACCGTCTAGCATTATATTCACCCCGGTTGATCTGTAACTCGAAATTAACCCAAGGTGCCTCATGAGCAAACATTTCTTAGTTTTAATATATACCCAACTCGGTTAATCACAACATTACATTGATATGTTACTCAGCATATGCTTTGACACAACCGAATGACCATATGGTATTACCCGTTTTTGTATGCTGTCTTGTTTCAGTGTTACCTTTATTACTGACTGTTAGTACGGAACCTTTCAGGCTATACATGTTAGCCAGCTTATATCTACTTTGTCCGTCATACGGCGTGTTACAATCCGCGTTGTCAATCGTGCCATCATTTATCTCTTGAAGTTCACCGATGGATGTATGTAACTCTTTTTTAATCGTTAAAAAAAAACCTCTCTCGCCTCTACGCTTAGCCCATATTTTTCTTAATCCCCAGTCATAATCTAGACAAGACCACCGCGTTTGAAAACTTTTTTTCGTTCATTCGCATATTAATTAAAACATTCAGCTTTTGCTATGCTTAAAGATGATGGCCTGTGACAAGCAGTGTGAACTTGTTTTAGCGTCTTTTCTTGGCTTAGGCCCTCATGTTAGTTACATTAGTGTTTTTTTAAGTGTTTCAAACTTCAGTAATGCTTAAAAGTTTCTTATCCCCGTTTGTTAACGGTGTTCGTAGGTTTAATTCCTGTTTTAAATCTGTATTTCATTAGGTTCAGTGAAGCCCTGTTTAGCTTTATTAATGTGGTGAAAACCTATTTGTTCGTTCCAGCATAGTATTCCGTTGACCAGTATCGATACTTAGACACGTATATATACAAGTCTTTATTTTCTGTTCAATATTACCATGATTAACTCTAAACTTAACATCTGCTCTGTTCTCAGAGAATATCTCGCTTGACCAAAGTGTGAACTATGGATACCGTTTTTGTATCTATGCTAGATTACTCTTTACTTGTTGTTCAAGTGTGACACTATTGTCCCGCAGTTAAAAGTTGCTATTTCGTCGCGTTTAAGACTGAGTATTACGGCTATATGTCGTTTGTTAGTTATATTTTCTAGTTCAGCGTGATTGCCTCGCTGTTCAGCCTATTCATTAAATGTGAAAAACTTCTTGTTACGTCCAGCATCCCGCCTATACTCACTTGATCCTGTGTTATAAACAGAACTTATTTTATGTTCGTATTTATTCAAAACAAGTCGATTCTTGAGATGTGGCTGACGTCAATCACACGGCATTTGTCGCATAGTGCTGCTGTGGAACGGGTGGCAAGGGTTGTGACGTTTGGTTTCGAATTTACTGATTTATTTCACATTTACCACGTAGCTTAAAATAAAACTCAAATTTCTTCACGATTTAAAAACATGATACATCATAAGAATTCTATTGAATGCGAATTTTCAATCAATATATTTCTTATTTTCTGTTATAAATTTGTAAGGGCCACGGCGTCCAATTAAATTTTTAATTACAATTCTACAGGTATGGAATTAAATTATTGTTTTTTGAGATTGAAACATGAAGATCAATTAATTATCTGTACCAGAGAATATAAAACATACATTTTGACCCATTCATATAATCATATTTTGAATATTTTGCCTATATTGTACAACATATGGCTTGAACTCTGTTTAGTAACTACTTAGTACTTTAATTTGGTCTCTAGCATATTGAGTTGGAGTTATTTGTTTACCAATGGCATTCATAAAAATATTTTTTGATGTATATTTCACTTGCCGTGTACTGTTTCTGTAACATTGAACATTTGTTTTACAAAATTGCTTGCACTTACGAACACTTGCTATAAATAATACTTAATTTTGCTGAGGACAATATATAGTGTACTCTTTCAGCAATATCTTTCTGTCGGAGGTTATTAGACATATATTTATTCTGTATTTATAAAACTTACTATGTTGTTATTTACTATTGTAAATTGAACTTGAGTCATTTTTCTCACAATAAATATACTAAAGAGTTTAGAGTATTCTGGATCTCACTGTTTTGGAGATGTTCTGAAAAATATAAACACACAAATAAGGTATTGTTTGAAAACGTAAAAAAGCACTTGAAAATTAAGAGTCGCGCAGAGCAGATTGCTGTTAAGAACTAGTATTTAAAATGTAGCCGTGAGCTATATTACAGTGAATTATTTATAAAGAAGGCCAGACATCAAATGAAGAAAGTTTAGTAAACCAATAAAGTATTCTTTTGGACCTTAAACTAAATAATTATTATTAGTACTTGGGTTCGTGAACAATCTCCTTTTATTAAAAGAGTATAACATGGCCAACATAAATATGAGGTCAGTGATATTCTTTTTGTTCGTATTTTACCTATATTTCCTCTTCCTACTCATATCTTCAACTAATACTGATTTTAGGTTTGGGACAAGCTCTTTGTCCGGAAAATCGTTTAGGCATATCAAAAACTATATTCATATTTAATATAATAGCCTTCAATTCGAAAGGCTTACTCACAGTAATAAATTACTTTGGAATCGAATGCTTTGTAAGGATTAGTATAAACCATGGTGTAGTGATTATTTTGATTCTTTAGCACATTTTTTACTATTATGCTTAAGATAGAGTTCTCAGTTTAGGAGAATTAGCAATTTTTAACTAACTGAGTTCTATTATTGTCACATTAGTGATCTGGTGAAAATTTGAGTAATTCTGCCAAAATAAATTTCTTTTATAATAATATATAAAGTATATATAAATATGTATATATATATAAGTATAAATATATATAATATATATATATAATATAATATAATCTAATATATAATACTAATATAGTTGGCGCTTTATTGGGTAGGCAGATGTGGCCATACGCCTACTTTGCCTTGTGAACCAAAAAATAAAAAGTCAGTATAATTATTAATTATACTTTACTAGTTAATATAATATATATATATATATATAATAAAAGGTATATTTATATATATATCTATATCATATATAGTATATATGTGTGTGTGGTGTGTGTGTGTGATGTGTGTGTGTGTTGTGTGTGCTCACACAGGTTAACCGCGAACTGAAATTGCTCACTCGATTCCATTTTTTAATATTAGCGATTGGTGGCAATTGTTACTTCTATGAGTCAACAAAATAGTTCCTTATTCTAGTATCGATTAGGCATACTTCATTATTTTGCTGGAACGCTGACGTCAATTAGGACCAGGTCAATTTTTTAAAGAATCTAATTTATTACATTAGCAAGAAATAATACAATAATTTTTATCTAAATTTAATTTGATCGATATTAACTTAATTAATTTAATTTTTATAATAACTTGATTCATTCCTCTTATTACCCGACTTATTTAAGTTCATAATTTCAATATAGATATCATGATATCATTCTTCAAGAGAGTCTGCCATACTCGTTGATCAGACTCCTTCTAGGCTAGTAGTTAATTTGCCTCGGCAGACCAGTTTTTTATATTCATCGGTTATGTGAGAAATGTTTCTGGTGTGGAGTTGGAGTTAGTTAATAATGCTTTTTCATATTATTTCTGAATTTAATTTATTACTCGATGTTTGTGCGCTTTTTAATAAAATATGAGCTCTTAGTTTTTATAAATACGGGGATATTGAATTCGTATTGACTAGAAGATTATTAAAATTACTAAATAATTTTTTCTTAGAGTTTTGTAGGCATATATATATATATATAATATATATATATATATTATATATATATATATATATATTATATATTATATATATATATATATATATATATATATATAATATATATTTAATATTATATATATTATATATATATATATATATATATATTTATTAATAATAAATATATATATAATATATTTATAAGTCGCATATATATATATATAAATACTATATATAATATATAATATATATCATATTATATTTGAAAATATATATATAATATATATAATATATATATATATATATATATATTAAAATATATGATAATATATAAATAATTATATATATCTATATATAATGAATATTAATATATTATATAATAGATATTAACTTATATATATAATAATACCTATTCATCATAATAGTATATATTATTATAATATATATATATATATATATATAATATTTATTATATTCCAATTAATATAAAATTATAAATATCTATAAATTATATATAGTATAATATAGTATATAATAGTATTATTATATTAATATATATATATGTTATAGATATATATATATCTATAATATATACTATAATATAATATATATAATATATATGTATATATTATTATACATTATATAATGTATTAATATATTATATATAATATATAATATCAGGGCTGACGCATTCGTAAAATAAATTTGTTCACTCCGAACTCCGACTCCGACTCTTAAATTCAAATTATGGATTTTCGACTCCGACTCCGATCCGACTCCAAACTTAAGACAAAACTTTTTCTGACTGTTGGCTGGACTTAATTTTTCTTATGGGATTGGAGTTCTTCTCCGATGTTCAAATTTCAAGAATATTTGACAGAGTTCAGATTAGTGGCTCGACAGTTACACGTAAAAACAATTTTTTTTTGTTTCTAACAATTTTTTCTTTTTCCCTTTTCCTCTTTTTTTTTTGCCCCCCCCCCCTTTATTTGGTAAATGGAAATAAAAAAATTAAACCATTTCCCACTGAATCTAATTCTTTACTCACGGACAAAGTTCGTAAAGACATAAAGTTCACAAACACATAAAGCTCAAAATATTCATTTCAGTTTCGGAAAACAAATCTAAACGTAATTATTACTGCTTAATTATCTGTTTTAAATTATAAAACAGCCATTATAAAATAAAAGTTTAATACTTTCAGTCCAATAATAATAATAATAATAATAATAATACATTAATATTAATAATAATAATATAATAAATAAAAATAATAATAATATAATAAATATAATAAATAATAATAAGAATAAAATAATAATAATGAATAATAATAATTAATATAATAATAAAATATAATTAATAAATACAGCATTAAGAATCCGCTTTTGAAATAAAAAACATAATGAATTGTCTGGAACAAAATTAAAAGAACTGATTTTATAAAATTTAGGATAATATAATATCATATTATATATATATATATCTATATATATATATAATATATTTTTATATATATATTAAATATAAAATAATAAACAATACATAAAAAAACAAAGACAATAAATACACAATAAACAATACCAAAACACAACAATAAAACACACACATAACACTAATATATTTATAACCTTAAAACTAACAATATATACTATATATATATATATATATATATATATAGACCTAATAAATATAAATTACATATTCATGTTAACAATGTAAATAATAATAATGACAAAAAACTAATAAACAATAATATAAATACCACAACAATACAACATACTATAATAAATAACAACTAACCCACTAATAAAAAACACAAACACATAAAATCACATATAACACAACTAACTCACAACTACAGATATAAACACCTAATAATACAATTAACAACTAACTCCGAATTTACAACTCAAAACCAATAGATAACACCAACAAAAACAAAAATTACACTTTGAAGACACACCAGTCAAATACATATATGTACGAGAACGGTTAACAATTAACCAAAACACCTACAACACGTAATATTGCCCAGATATCTGAAATACAGCATTATCCGACATATCTTAATAACTCTTTCATAGTTATAATCAAATAATTGAAACTTATGTAAAGTATAAACTAAACTTGAGAAGGACCGAGCTAATATCATTCGCACTCATAGCGTGATGTATGAATTCTTTGTTATAATGTCGCCGGTTATCTTGATATGATTGCATATATACTTTAACGGAAAATGTCGTATCACTCACAGAAATACGGCACTTACTGTATCACAAGTAATTATTCTATAACTTAATAAATTTTAGAGGCATTTTATTTCCTTCGTTCTAACTCACAGTTAATTTTAGAGATAAGCATTTTATCGTACGCAAACTGATGGATGTGCCGTGATGGGCTCAGCCCACTATGATTCTAATTAGCTGACTTCTATATAATGTCAAGTTGAAACAAAAAAATCCTTCCGTGAAAACCAAACAACTTTAACCCGCGTATTTTTGACATAATGGTATGTCGAAACCGACACCCTCACGTGATTTTTAGGAATAGATCATATACATTCAAAGCCTCATCAATAGATCTCAAGAGTAATTATTCTTTAACTTCAATACGAATCTTAGGTTAAGCATTTTATCTGTTTCTTCGACTTCAAATCACAGTTAATTATCTGAACGGCTTCACTTATCTACAAGGCATACAGGGTTAAGACCACACTGATGAATGGTCCTTGTATAATGAACTAGGGATCCTTATTCACCGCTATTACAAAGAATCTACGTAAAAATTTGTAGTTTAACAAGCATAACAACTATTGTTCAACTTGGAAAAACTTTTTTTGTTGTAATTTGACCATTATATTATTAAAATTTTATAAATTGGAGACACTTGGACAATATTCAGTTTAAAATTAAGCTGCGTATCTGCTTAAGTGAGCAGTGCATATCATTAAAGAAATTTTGAATAAGTCTTAAAAATTCGATTAAATTTGGGAAGAATTTCCATTGTTATTTGTCAATAAGGAAGAGAAGGGCTTCGTAATCATTTTGAATTCTAACCTCGGACTAAGACCTCAATAATTAAGTCAGACCTATATCCATAAGTCCAAACCAACTGTCTCATCTTCCTTTAGCACAAGAAATGCTTTGCCCGACAATCCTGTGTACCAATTTAACTTCCCTGAGTTAGACTGTACGTCGACTATATTTGGTACACGAAGAATATGATTGTCGACCAGGGCAATATCAACCATCTCCACAGTCCCAAGCAAAATGCTTTGAACATTTCAATACGTGCATCACGGTCAATCAACTATTACTAATATTTCTAAACACTTCTCACAATATTACGGATCGTGTGAAGTCCAGAAACATAAATATTGCGGAGGCCTTCTACATCAAAACCCGCAACCAGACATTTAACAAAATTTTATGTATTTATCAGTCAGCCTCAATATCATTTTAAAATTTCTTATTTAATATTTCATTATACTATATTTAAATGTTAAGTTATGAGAGTTTTAAAATGTCTTCAAGTATATTGAAAGAGAAAGCGTCGGGAAATCTGATGTAAATATATCTTCTTCTCCTGTATATTCTGGTTCAAAGATTTTTAGGAAATTTAAATTATGTACAGTAAAATAATTATTGAGAACGTCTACACTGACGGAAATAAACATCAAAAAACTTTATATAATAATCAATAAGTAATAATAATATAATAATAATAATAAATATAATAATATTAAATAATAATTAATAAATAATTAACAAAATAATAATAATAATAAATAATAATAATCAGTATTTCTAAATTTTCCGACTCCGACTCTCCACTTACACAGGAAATTTCGGACTCCGACTCCACTCCGACTCCGACTCCCGAATCCACTTGCACAGAGTTTTCGAACTCCGATCGACTCCGACTCCGATCCGGCGTAAAATTGCCGACTCAGACTTCGACTCCACGACTCGACTCCGACTCGCAGCCACGATATATATATATTATATATATATATATATATATATATATATGATATAATTATATATATATATATATATATATATTATTAATATATATATATATATATATATAATATATATATAATATATATTATATATAATATATATATATATTATATATATATAAATATATATATATATATAATTATATATATATATATATATAGAAGTTATAATGCTCTGAATACAAAAACTAGTAAATAATAAAAAATTTTTCGGGACTTCACTCTTTTCGCAAGCCTTTTCCGACACATGTTTTGCAAAGAATTTGTTGTAACAAAACGCTCGCGTTTCCAGAAGCGCGCATGCAGCCCAGGGTGGGCACACCAGGCGCGACATGCAATCGTTCCAGCGCCTGTTGCGACTCTACGTCACGTAAAGCGTTACAGTCAGGCGGCCGTTGTTAAATCCTCGATTTCGGGACTTAATAAAACGGGCGGGATGCGCGGAAGAATACTTTTTTGGGTCAATTCCATTTTTTCCGTACCGCCTGAATGGCCGTCGTAATTTTTGGATAACTTTTATAGAATGATTAGTTAAAGGTTTACCCTGGCAAGTTCACAAAACCACCATTCGTTTTTGTAGACTTGAACTTCTGGTTGTAACAGTGAGCCAAAATGTTTGACACAGGTGGAGCAAAATTATCGACTTAATAGAGGTAACATTTTAAGTCTTATCTCCAATTGTATATCTTATACCAAATTTCATAGAGAATGATTTGTTGTTAGGAATACTTTAAGGTACATTTTGCCTCTTTTCTGTTTTTTTTGGGGAAATTAATTATTTCACCATGAAAATGAATCCGGAAAAATTGTGTTAAAAATCGAAGAAAGTTTCCATTTTCGTGGGTGTATTATTAAAATAAGGTAAATTTTAAAATCGATATAAATGTGTGTGATGACTATCATCGACTAAAGTATGGTTCTTAACTTAAATTTATTTGAAGTTTGGTAAATATTTTAAAAAAATTTACAGGGTGTCAAAAATCTAATTTTTCGGAAAATCGGTAACCTTTGACCTTAATATCTGCTGATGGTAATGCTAAAAATGTAAATTTTCAGCACATTATATGACTACCTATATGATGTTCCTTCCCTGAATCATTGACTTTGGTATGTGCTTGTTTTAAGAAATACAGCCATATTGGATGAACAGCAATAAAACAAAAAAAATTTTAAGTTGTGTTATGATAGGTATTATTATAGACCTACTCGTAATATAAAAGTACCTATATTGTTAAGTGTGTAAAATTTATTATTATTATTAGAATTATTTAAAATTTTGTCATAATTCTTTTTTTTTTCAATTTTATTTAGCATAAAAACAATGGAAATAAAATTCATGAATTTGGAAAAAATTCACGTCTTGGAAAATGATCAATAAAATATAACTTGCGACTTGTGTTTTCTATCTCAAAATTAAATACTATAAAACATATTATTAAAATCTATTATACATTATTACTTATAATTAAAATTAGTTTGGATAAACACAGACGTAATCAATATTTATATGACGTTTCTCCCCGACGCCAAATGACCCGGTTTTGTTCCCGATTCAATTTTTTGAAAAATGGAATTTTTAAAAAAATTTTTAAATAATATTTATTTCGATATTTTATTAGTTTCTCATTATTTCTATAGACATTAAGGAAACTCAAATGAGTGAGAAAAAAAACTATTAAGTAAAGATGTAAGCTTAAAATTCGATTTTCATGATTCAGTTAAAAAAAACAGGCGAATTATTTGACCATTTTCCACCTTTTAAACGGTCTATTATATATAATATATTAATAATATTATATATTATAATAGTATACTTATATATAATATATAGTATATATCATATATATAATATATATATATCATATATAGTATAATATATATATATATATAGTATATATATATATATATATATATATAATATATATATTATATAATAATATAAAATATATCGTGTAATATATATATAGTATATATATTATATATATATAATTATATATATATATATATATATATATATAATAATAATATAGTATATATAATATATATATATATATATATATATATATATATATATTATATGATATAATATATATATATTTATTACATAATTAAAACTAGCACACACAAACATTTTTTTTAAGATAAAGAGGCCCGTTCGATGTTTTTTTATTTTACAATCAACATGTCAGAGCGACACACGCAACACTTCAAACATTTTAGCTGCAGTAACTGAATTATGTCGCGCTTACATTAAGAATATTATTAAGTCTGTGTTTATATCCAAACTATTTTAATTATAATTTTAAATGTTAAGTAATTTAATAAATGTTATAGGTATATAATTTGGATAAAAACACAAGTCTAGTTATATTTTATGACATTTTCCAAACGTGAAATTTTACTCCAAAATGTATGAATTTTTATTTTCAATTGTTTTTTTGTAAATAAAAATTGAAAAAAAAAGCATTATTATGACTAAATTTTAATAATTTCTAATAATAGATAATCATATTTCCACTTTAACAATATAGGTACTTTATATCACGAGTAGGCCTACGTATGCTATCATAACGACAACTTATTTTTTTTTTTTTTGGATTTTTTGAATGCGCTGTAGTTTCTGTAAAAACAACGCAAAATAACAAAGTCAATATTGCAGGTGAAGGGACATCTATGGTAGTAGTATAACATGTGTGAAAATTTCAGATTTTTAGCAATTACCCCAAAATGAATCTTTATTAAGAGTTCAAAAGTTACCGATTTCCGAAAAATTACTTTGGACACCTCCTGTAATTTTTTTAAATATTTACCCAAACTCAAATACATTTAAGTTAAACCATACTTAAGTATGTATCATTCACACAAAATTTTAGTAATATTTCACTGCTCCTTCTTTTTACAAATACACCTGTCCAATTTTATTTTCTTCGAATTTTTTAACCACACATTTTATCGGTTCATTTTCTCATGGTGAGATAGTTATTTTCCCCAAAAATAACAGAAGCCAATGTGACCTTATAAAGTATCCCTACCAAATCATCTCTATGAATTTGGGTATAAGAATTACTCATATGGAGAGTAATGACATTGATAAATTGACTCGATGTAGAGGTAATTTTGCTGCAAACACTTCTACAAAACATTTTGGGTCACCCACCGAGTTGATCTCCTGATGTGATATTGAGGTTATTTCCAAGGACAACATTAACGCCATCATAAATCATAAAAGTTTTCAAAAATAATCGAGCGGCCAACTTCCATTATTTTGTACGGAAAAAATGGATTAGACCCTTTTTTACAAACAAATATTTTTTATATAAATGTGATTTTAATTGGCTTGCCAAAATTTTAAAATATTATTAGTTAACTTTTACTAATTTAAGGATACAAAATATATCGTATCATTTGCATAAATAGAATGCATATATGTGAACAGAGATTGTTAAAATTATCAGCTGATCAGACGGCCGCGCTCTGCCGTTTCCCAGGTAACCAAATTTTCACTGTTCTCCTCTAACTGTTAATGTAAATTTTTTCAGTTCGAAGCGTTTCCGCGTCGCGATTTTTGCCAACACGGGCTTGCACTCGCGGCTCTGGAAACCGCAAGCTATTGTAATCCTTCCGCAGCACGCCCGTTAATATTCCGAATCGAAGGGATTTAACAACGTCTCTTGGAAAATGTGACCTATCCATGACCGTAAGAAGTGTGCAAACGGCTCTGAAACGATGCATGTGAGCCTGTTTGCCTCCGCCCGCGGGCTGCAGTCGGGTCTGAACGCAGCTAAAATAACTATCCAATCGACGATGATGTATATAACTAGGATCGTTAATATGGATATAAATTTCAAATTTTTGATAATCGATATTATTTTAAGCATCCCTACCAAGAGGGCAAGAATTCAGAAAAACAAAAATAAACAAAGGACACTCCTTCGTTATTGGAGTAATGATGTAACTGATGTTGCAATTTATAGTCAATTTTTGTCTCGGATATTTATTTGTTTTATTTTTATTTATTATGTAACAAATAGTGCTTTCCGGCGCTTTGGTTAGGCTGTCTATTAATGCAGTTACGTACGTTTATTTTGTCTTGCATACATTTTAAAATTGGAAGATAAATTCTGGTTCGTGGGTGGAGTTTCATTCTACTCTGTGAAATATCTATAAACATCAAAACTAATATTTGAAATGCATTAAAATGACAGCCTATTTGAAGTGTGGAATCACTTTTGTGTAATAAATACACCAAAAACCGAAATTTTTTACCAAAAAAGCCCTACTTATAAAACAATATTGTATATGGAGGTCACCATTTTGAATCTACATTCTAATATATTAATATGAGGTAATTGTATATTTCCTCAGTCACTTGATATATCTATTTTTTGGTAATAATGTAGAACTGCCCCATCACTGATTTTTATAATTTTAATCTACGAGCATGGACTGCTAAATAAATTGTAAATGAAAAGTCAACAAAATCAAACACAAAATAAAGAAAATGACCAACCAATTTCTAAAAAAGGTTACAGACTCTTAAAGTTGTGAATAATCCTGGTAATAGTTGAGTTCAACAGATTCATAAAAAAATGATATTTATTTAGAAAATGTACGCTGTAAACAAATAAACAATATTTGTTTTCATATATATATATATTTCTTTTTACGATCTAAAAATCAGTAAGTTATGATAGCAGTTTGGTTAAGTAAGACATAGATCTTTACTGTGATAATGATTAACATAAACTTGCCCCCTCAAACTTATTGGGAAAATCATCAAACAACAGACATTACCAAACAAAACAACAAACATTATTGCGTTTAATTAGATAAACAATAAAATATATACACACCAACACACATAACTACATAACCAGACGTCAAAAACATCATAGATACCCATACTACGTTTATATACGAATCCCAGGCTACTTTTATATGTGGTCGAAAGAATAAAATATATTATTATTACAGAAAAAAATATTGATATTTTCATTCAGAATCCTAATATAGAACACCTACTACACTAACTACCCAAAAATAAACACAACCAAAATAAATACGGAGATATATATTATATAAATCACACAAACTAGAAAGAACCTTCTAATTTTAACAACTCACTATACATAGTGGTAGGCTACTTTACAAATTGGCAAGTGCAAATAAAGAGTATGGCATAAAAACTATTTATTGTGAAAATAATAGTACACGCACATAATAAATAAGAGAACTAACAATAAAACAACACATGGTACAAAATGACATAATACGACCAACAACACAAAAAACGGAAAACTATACATATATTAAACATATCAAATAATATAAAACAATACGTTATAATAATAAAATTAATCTACAAAATCTCAAAGAAATATAAAAAATAAGTTTAATATATATATATACCTTATATTAAAGATATTAAATATTATTTCATTCTTTCCCACATAAACTTTAGTGATATTTAGTAAACTGTCATTGGTAAAATAATAGGTACAAGTTATACACAAACGTATACAATAATAACATAAAACAATAACTTAATAAGTATCTCAAACTGCTAATGTGTACAGTATGCTAAGATTGAGGGAGAATATTGTGAATGCTGTCCTGTTTGTATTTTATAGAATTGCACGAAATGTCTCCAATAAATATACAAAAGCGAATTAGAGACATACGACAAGAAAAAAACACACAAACCAAGAAACAACATCGCTAATGAACTTGAAGCGACTCCCTGACTAAATACTCGAAGTTAAAGACAGCAAACCAAGATTAGGCCAAAAACAAAGTATAAGTAAGCAAATCGAATGAGCAAAAGAGAAGGGATTGGAAATACAAGGGGTAGAGAGGACTATGATTCTACCTAGGCAGGAAATGAGAGGGAAAAGGCTAAGAAGTAGTAGTTTAATGAGAGTCTGCAGATGAGTGGAAAGTTGTAAAATAACTGATAATAATAGGCGATTAGATCTTCGAAAGTCAGTCAGACGTGCATGTCAGTAACAGACTATAGAACTGCCTTTCCAGATGGGGAGCGAAAGATAAGAAGAGTAACCAAAAAACAAAAAATGTCAATACAAGATTAGAGTTATAAGGGGAAAAAGGCTGAAGAGACATAATTAAGCTAATCATAGGAAAGACTCAACTACAATGAATAACAACAAATACCTAAGATAACTTATAATACAAAAATACAGATAAGAGAGAAAAAGACTAAGAGTATGTTATCTAGGTGCCAGAAGTGAGAGATGTATCGTGAAGGTAGCGACATGGATATGAGAGATATGAGCTGATCAATTTCTATATATTATTTTTTATGCATAATCATAACTGAGTAAATGAAAAATCAAGTGAAGATTTTTTTTAGGAAAGACATTTGAAAATGTGGAAAGTCTCCGGTATGTACAGCAAAACCGCCTATTTTAAAAATTGAGGTTCCCGGTACAGTTCCCTAATATACTATATATATATATATAATATTATATCTATATTATATATATATATATATATTATATATAATATATATAATATCTATATATATATATATGACTATATAATTATATTATATATAATATATTAGGGATGTACCGGATCTTACCCCACAGCAAATTTTAAAGGGAAATTTAAACAAGAGAATAAGTAATATTCCGTTTATCTTTTTTTGGATTATACCTGTATATTAAAAAAAACCAATTAAATGTATTTTTGAACTCACAACAAGTACAACATACTAAATTCTATAAATCACATAAACACTTATTACATCTATTAATTACAACTATAAATAATACAACATACAATACTAGATACATATATATATATATACTATATATAAATATAAACTACATAACTACCTAATATAATATAACTATAACACATCACAAACCACCTTATAACCTATACATCAACCCAACCAAAACAAAAAAATAATACCATAACATAATATAATACCAACGCTAATACACAACATATACCAAACCCAAAGTAATATACCTAAATACATACCAACCACACCTATACAATATAACAAAATAATAAAAAAAAAATACACACAACTAAAAAATAATAATATATATAAAAACACCAACAAAACATATATACTCCATTCCAAGGACAAATCCAAAACAACTAAATAAAATTACTATAATAAATTATAATAAAAAAATAATAAATACTTTTCATATGAGCTGCTCTAACTAATAAAACATACTAATAATAACTACAATATATGATATAATATAAACAAAACATATATATATATAATAATAACCTCAATACACTAAAAAACATACAAATAGCATAAAGGGAAAACAAGGAATAAATTGTCTGGAATCCATAGACGTAAAATCTATTATCAATACGGGAGACTAAAAAAAAAAAAAAAAAAAAAAAAATTCATAACAAACTAAAAATAGCACTAAACAGGGAACAAACGAATTACAAGGTGGAAATGCTATACTCAGATAAATATATTGAGTTAGGAAATGTAAAAACAGAAAAAATAAATAAAAAAAAAAAAAAAAAAAAATTGGCATTATTTTTTTATTGAGAAGACGACGCACATCGGAGCAAACCAGGGAGACATACGCTACTATACCATATAACACATAAATAATCAACAACTACAAAACCAGAATATATATATAATAATATAAATACAAAATTATAATATATTCTAAAATATATAATAATAAATATTGAAGTTTTAAAATCTGCTAATACGCTATACAACGGAAAGTCAAGAGAGCTCGAGCGAACGCGCGACAGAACACAGGAGGAGGGAAAACGTTTTCCATAACCCGTAGGAGGAGGGCGGAGGAACCCCACGAACCAAATTACCAAAAGGTGGGGGTTCACAGGAGAAAAGCGAGTACCAAAACCAGAAGTAGGAATGGTAATAGTACAAAAATGATGAAAAATGTTAGAATGATATGCTGCTAGGAAATATATTGTTTAATAAGATACTAAACACACCTATAAAAGGAAAGAGGTGTAATTGGTCAGAATGGATCAAGTGCTTTTCTTCACTTTGCACATGTAACAACATATATAACTATTTAAACGAGATAACGTATAAAAATTCTCGTAAAAATAGCGCTTCTACTTACATATTACTGACATTAATTATACATTTTTTTTTTGACATTTTTTTTTTACATCACGTGATTCTAAAAATGTATTCCTTTTCGGTAAGAATGGTAGTATGTGAGATATTAGATTTTTTTTATTTATTATTTTTTTATTTTTTTTTATTTTTTTTGTTTTTTACATTTTCCACACAAAACAAATATTTTGAACATATCTCACACTAACTCATATTTATTATATGCATTCTTGGAGAAAATATAATAAAACAAGCATTCGGTTATGTTATTTTAAAAAAATATCGTCAGGTTTCATCTACGATTTAAGCTACGCCAACGGTATGGCTGAGTCTACCAAGCCTACGACTAACAACATCATAAATTAACTAATAAGTTTAAACAGCATATTTAAATTCGATGTGGAGTTAAAAAAAATGCGAAAAGAAGTGCTTTTTTTTTATAAATTGATAAAAAAGCAAGTGTGTAGAGAATGGAAGAAATATGTATTTTCCCTTAAAATAATAAATTCGATTAAATTCCCAAAGCATTTTTCTTAAAGGTAAGATGCTGGGAATAAGCCATATAATAGTATATATATATATTATATATATATATAATATATATATATATATTTATATATAGTATATATAATATTATATATATAAATTATATATATATATAATTATATTATAATAATATTATATATATTATATATTAGGTATCGGAACTGAAATTTTCAGTTCCGGCCGGAACCGGAATAGCCGAATCACAAAAAAATTCTCATCGTCCGGCGGAACCGGAATTTCTTATGAACTTTGCTTTAAACTATAAAGAATGTAAAAAAATATATATTGTTTATATATCTTTCAACATAAAAATCTTATATTTAGTACAATGCCACTTCATGAACTTATGGAAAATCATCATTGAAGCGAATATTTGGAAGTCCAAAAAATTTTAATAGTAAAAAGGGAAAGATTTTTTTTTCCAGAGACAAGGGAAACCACAAAAGAGTAATAGATCTAAGCCGTGAAATAAGTGAGGTTTTGAGCGAGAGTTTCTCACCACATAAGGATTTGGCATATCAATAGACTGCCAAAATGATCACAGAAAATAATGAGATTTATTGCAATGAGTAACCAGCCATTCACAGTAACAGAAGAGAAGGGATTCATAGAACGTATTGCTCATCTTCAACCAAAAAATATCTTTTTCCTAGTAGAAAATATTTTGTAGAAAAATGTAAACTTTATGTCAGGAAATTGAGATCAAGCAGTATTCGAGAAGTAATCTAAGGCTGATCAGATACATTTACTCCAACTCACAAATTTTCCTATAATTCGAACGACTCATTTTATGATTTCGATCGGAACAATCGTTTACGAGGAGTTTGAAATATTGACTTTGTACTCCATTGCAAGTATTTTCCCATGTTCTCATTCTGGAATTAAAAATCACTATGAGTTGTTTGAAATAAGATAATTTGGAATTCCTTTTTAACATAAAATCCATTGCTGAATCCTTTCGAGATGGAGCATATAACATGCAACTTGAAACTGATTTAGCAGGATACACAATTTTTCTTGTTTTATTCATAAACTTCAATTTATTAAAGATGCTTATTTTCTCAAAGAATAGTGTGATGTAATAAAGAAATGTAGAATATTTGTAACACATTTCAATCATTCAGTTTTTTAAGCTGTAATGAACTTTAAAAGAATACAAAGAGACTTGGATCCACATCTTGCAAGCCATTAATGCAATTCAAGATGTTACATACAGAGGTCGAGAATAGTACAGTATTTGATTAAGAAATAATTGAATGTCTTAAAGACCTCTGAGAGTTTATATTTATAAGAACAACAATCATATTAAGCTTTGATGCTAATAAATGAAATACTTGAAAAATACTCAAAGACTTTTTGCAAACAATGACTCAGGGATTACGGAAACTATAAGAAAAGAATCAAATAAAATTTCGAGTTATATTGTTATTAATAAAAAGGGATAACAGTGGTGTGAGAGATAAAGAGAGTATGAATAAGACAAAGTGAGGATGAATTTGCTGAATTTGAAGTAGTGGAAACAGCCACTCCCACTCAGTTGGAACATCCTGAGATTCCTGGTGAAATTCCTGAAAAGGTAAAGATAGGGAAAAGGTACAAAGTATGTAAATTAAGAAAGTAATGAATGTTTGGATGTGAAAGTACTTAATAGGGCGGGTAAAGAGAATAATTAGTGAATATGAGATTTATAACACAGTCGCTTTCAACTGTGTGTAGAACTAAGTAAAATGAAAGACATCATTGGGTTTAGTTCCTTGGAGGCTTTAGGTACAAACATCCCAATCTTCTACAGAACTTTATCATCAAATATCAGCCCTCTTGTTTTTTAGTCAGAAATGAGGTTTGTATTAAGATAGGTAAAAGAGAAAGTTAGTACATGAGATTAGAACAGCAGTCTTTCACTGTTGTAACTAAGTCCTAAAGAACATCATTGGTTTGGTTCCTTGGAGATTTAGTACACACATCCTTCTTCTACAAGAACTTTATCATCAGATATCAGCCCTTGATTTTTTTTAGACCGATAGTGGACGTATGGGAAAAGTTCACAAAGTATACAGTAAGTCGGGTCGGGAGAGGGAGTTCTATCGGCCAAGGGTTAGTGTACTTACCCGTGTTAAGTGGGGTTACGATTTTATCATAGATAATATGCTAAACGCTGTTTTTCTCGTTTCAGGGTGTAGGGAAATGTTAATGTATAAATTTCGATATCTAGAGGAAACCTAAGAAAGTAAATGATTGAAGAAGAAACTTATTATAATTAAGTTGTACTTAAAAGAGATGTTTATTTTCATCCCATTCATCGATTCATCAATTCATCTATTCATTGATTCCTTTGATGGTAAAAGGATAAAGGGAATGTTAGGATATTGATGAGACCTTTTAGCTCTTTTTAAGTGTATGTTCCTATCCTTGCTTGTGTTGTATAAACTCAATGAAAAAGAAATCCACTAACATCATTAACTAATTAACAAACTATTCATCCTCTTTGTTTTTTTTGTCTCTCACTATAAATCATTCTTTCATCAATATTTTAACCTCGACTTCAAGTTGTATAAGGTAAATCATATTTTCTTATATTAAGGATTGTTGTTTTTTGCTAATCAATTTAAAGTCAGTTTATACATTAACAACCTTAATAAATGGGAATGGGAGGTTCAGAGGATGAGAGAGGGGAAATAGAGAGAGAGCAGCAGCATAAGGATGAGTACAATAGTTGCCCAAGATTCTGGGGAGAGGATGATGAAGAGTTTGAAATGTGGTTGGATAGGGTAAAACCATGGGAGGTGCATGTGGATGGGACTGCAAGGTTCACAGGAATAGAAGAAAAAGTAAGTGTGAGAGGAGAGGCGTCTAAGGTGAGTAGAGGAATACCAGAGAAACAACTGAAAGAAAGAAAAGGAGTATATGGGAGAAATTTGGTGAGTAATGGGTTCAATAGATTGAGATTTTTGTTTAACATTCAGAGGAAGAAAGAGGAGAACATGAGGGCATACATACAGCGGTTTAAGGGGATTTATGAGGATTGTGAGAAGGCTGGCATGAGTGTAGGAGAAAAAATGAAAGGTTCTCTATTGTTAGATAGCTCAAGGGTGGGAGAAACTAAGAAACAGTTAGTGGGAAGTGAGAATATTACTTTTGTTAAGATGAAAGACTCATTGCAGAGAATATTTGCTGAGGAAGAAGATGAGAGAGAGAGAGTATACTGGGAGGACATAAGAGAAGAGAGCGATTGGTCGGAAAATGTCGAAGGGATTTTGGATACTGGGTGCGTAGCAACCATTTGTGGGGAGAAATGGCTAGGAAGGGTTTTAGTAAAGATCAGTAGAGAAGATATTAAAAGAATGAATGAGGAACAAGAAACAATAGAAGGGCAGTATGTATTTGGGGAGAATAAGTATGAGGCTTTTAAAGCCGTTAAAATACCTTGTAGAGTAGGGGGAATTAAATTTTGGGTTAGGACTGAAGTTGTCAGAGGAGAAATTCCATGGTTAATAGGGCGAAAGACCATGGAAAAGATGAAAGTAAAGATAGATTTGAATGAAAAAAAGGTTATTTTTGGTGATTTAGATAACACTACGATACACTATGACACAGTAAGACATATTAGAGTAGGTATATTCGGTTTCGCGGGACAACAAAACACACTTGACCTAACCCAGAGATTCTTGTAAAAATGAAATGTGGTATGGCAGGTACAAGAGAGAATGGCTATCATGAAGAAGATCAAATTACTAAAATTGCATCTACAATTTGGTCATTGGGGAGTTGTTGAAAATTATGAGAAGATGAGTAAACGCAGTATAAATGAGAAGGTGGTGAGTGGAAGAAAGATATACGTGGAGGAAGGTTAAAGGAGCTGTGTAACAACTGTAAGGGTGTGCATAAGATATGAGAAAGAACACCCAACAAAACCAGTAGTGCGGCGCTTCCCCAACCAGCCAAAGGTTTAAATGAAAGATGGTGCGTGAATTGGGGGAATTTAAAAGGAAAAACGATGTTTACTATTGTTTGTACTGATGTAGCTACAAGGTGTTGTCTGTAAAGGGCGCGTGGTATAAGAAATCAAGAAAGGAGACGATAGGAGAGTATTAGAACAATGGATTATGTAATTTGGGGCGCCAGAATTAGTAACTTATCTTTTCAGATAAATGGTTGGGAATTTATAACAACAAAGAGGAGTAAGGGAAGTGTGTAAACGAGAGGGGTGGTATAAAAATGAGAATGACACAGGCAGCAGAAAGTCCATGGGAGTAATGGGAGGTTAGGTCGGGAGGAATGGTGGCCTTGTGAAGCGAGGAAATGATAAGAAAGACTGTGAGAAGGAGAAATACCAACAGAGTAAAAATAATGTCTCAAGTGGATCTAATATTCGCGAGCGCCGGAATACGTTTGTTTCATGATAAGGGGGTTATGCCACTAGGACTGCAGCTAGTAGTATTGCGGGAAGGAGACTTAGGTAACGGACAGATAGAAGAAGGAAAAAAAGATAAATTAGTATGTAGAGGAGAAAAGGGAGATGTAATGTGAGAGTCATGAAGAGAGCGATGTTGAGTTTGGGGGCAGTGGGGTGTGACAGGTCTAACTGGTGTTATCATCATGAGAGGTCAAGGGGAAGAATAGCAATATACAAATGAGAAGGAAGAATCGAGAGGACAGAGTGAAGGAAGAGCTGTGAGTTGATAAAATGGTTAGAGGAACGTCAGGGACAAATTGACGAGAGCTCAATAGGAGAGGCTAGTTTATTGAAAGAGAATAGAAATATGAAAAAGGAATGTGGGAGAGGACCAGCGTGCAGGGTCGATAGGAAGGACGAAAGGTGGTAATGAGTAAAGACTCGGCAAAGTCTTTAGTGGCGTTTGGGCTTAATAGAATACATATTTACAAGAATACAAGCAGCCTGAGAACAACTAAGCCTAGAAGAAGGAAACAGGAATTAGAATCACATTGAAGGAAAAAGAAAGGTTAAGAAGAAAGAAGAAGAGGAAAGGATGGAGAGAGCAAGTATACAGTGAACTGATTCAGTATGAGAGGAACCATGGTAATTTGAGGTAGGTGTAAGAGAGGAAGAAAGAGGATTATACAAGAACACGCAATAGGGAAAGGAAAGATTAATAAGGGAGACCATTAAAGAAAGGGAGGCGGATATAGGATTGAATGAGGACAGAGGAAGAAAGAAAAATTGGAAGTGATTGGGCAGAAGCAGCAAAGAAAGCAGTAAAAATATAAGTCAAAGCTATAATATAGTTGACATAGAACGGGCCAAAAGGGAGTGGTGATCTTACGATAGCTGACCCTGGGATATTGATTCTAAACAGATGTTTGATGTAGACCCACAGAAGAAGCACAAGCAGATAGAGAAGGAAAACAGGATAGATGAAGGGATTGGAAGGACGAAAGAGAGGGAGACGCAGACCTCGACAGCAAAATGAAGAAACGGCCGAGGATAACGGCACGAAGATAAAGCTTTTTATTTTGAAAATACCAGCGTAAATAGAAAGGAGAAGCACAGAAATGGAGACAAACAGGGGCCAAAAAGAACGAGAAGTTGAAGAGAGTTGGACAAGAAAAATTAATCGTTTAATAAATGAAGTAACGCGCTGTTTCTGAAATGGAAAGGAAAAAGTGATGGACATACAAGATGGTTTTATGACACAAAAGGAAATAGTTGAGAGGAAGGCAGGTTGAAAGCAAGGTTGGTATAACGAGGGCTTTGAGGAAAAGGGGGAGGACTAGTTACTGAGTGCTCGAATGTGCTATGCAGAAGCATTAAAACTGTTATTGGCAATATGACATTATGGATGGTCAATGCAATGAGTATGGACATCAAACTTGCCATAGCCGTCCAAGAGATGAATACAGAAGAGAAGTATTACATCAACCGACCCAGGTAAGGCCACAGAGTAGTACATGTGGAGAACTTAACTAGGGAGCTTACTGGTTAAAGGGATGCAGGGCCTGCGAATATGGTATCGAGAATTGTTTGGAGAGTATACAGATCACAGGGGGTAAAAAGAGTTTTATTAACCCGACCGTCTATAGATGGAGGAGGAAGAATCAGTTAATAGGAGTCATGTGTTCCCATGTAGACGACTTGTTGTATGGAGGAACAAAGGAATTTGAACGGGAGGTGATAGGGAACTTGAAGAGACGTCTAAAAATAGGAAATGAGGAAGAAGGACGTTTTAAATACATAGGAGTTGAGATAGAAGAAAAAGAGGAGTATTTTATCCTTAGTCAGAATAAATATATTCAAGACATTAAAAAAGATATAGAATTATATGGTAAAATTGAAAATGGTAAGGAGCTAACAAATGGGGAGATGACAAGATACAGATCACATATAGGGAAACTTAATTGGATAGGACAACATACAAGACCAGATATATCATTTGATGTTAGTGTGTTAAGCAAACATAATAAACAGGCTACAGGGAAAGATATGAAAAAGGTAGATAGGGTCATAGAAAAGGTAAGGAAAAGAGAAATGAAAGTGAGGGTGGATAAACTGAAGGGAAGTAAGTTAGAATTCGAGATTTTTACAGATGCATCATTTGGTAATGTAGAAGGTGTAAAATCACAGATTGGGTATTTAATTGGGATAAAGGATGAGTTGGGGAATAAATGTCCTTTGTTGTGGAAATCAGGGGTTGCCAAAAGGATAGCCAGGTCAACGATAGAAGCCGAGACCTTAGCCTTAAATGAAGGGATTGATACTGGTATGTATTTAAGAGAACTATGGACGGAATTGACAAATGAAGTGATAGAAATAAGAGTGAAAGTTGACAGTAAAACACTGGTAAATGCCTTAGGGTCTACATCAGGTGTGTTGAATAAAAGATTGAGAATCGATATAGGTTGTTTAAAAGAAAGGTTGGAAAAGAAAGAAATAAAAGAGATTGAATGGATACCTACGGAGAAACAAGTAGCAGATGTGTTAACAAAAGAAAGAGTAAATATGAAGAATATTACACAATATATGGAAAGAGAGAATGAAGAGTAAAAGTAGAATGAAAAAAAGGAGAAGGAAAAAAAGGGGTAAGATTGATTTTTTTTAGACACGAATGGACGTATGGGAAATCAAAAGTAACAGTAAGTCGGTCGGGAGAGGGAGTTCTACGGCCAAGGTTAGTGTACTTAAACCCTGATAAGTGGGGTTATATTTTATCATAATAAATAGCTAAAGCTGTTTTTCTTGTTTCAGGGTGTAGGGAAATGTTAATGTATAAATTTCGATATCTAGAGGAACCTAATATATAAATAATATAAGAAGAAACTTATTATAATTAAGTTGTACTTAAAAGAGATGTTTATTTTCATCCCATTCATCGATTCATCAATTCATCTATTCATTGATTCCTTTGATGGTAAAAGGATAAAGGGAATGTTAGGATATTGATGAGACCTTTTAGCTCTTTTTAAGTGTATGTTCCTATCCTTGCTTGTGTTGTATAAACTCAATGAAAAAGAAATCCACTAACATCATTAACTAATTAACAAACTATTCATCCTCTTTGTTTTTTTTGTCTCTCACTATAAATCATTCTTTCATCAATATTTTAACCTCGACATCAAGTTGTTTAAGGTAATCTATTTGTTCCTATATTAAGGATTGTTGTAAAGTTTTCTAATCAATTTAAAGTCAGCCCTCTTGTTTTTAGTATCAGAAATGAGGTATGTATTGAAAATAAGTAAAAGAAAATAATTAGTGAAAGTGAGGGATTATGAACAGGCAGGTCTTTGCAAACTGTTGTAGGACTAAGTACCGTAAAGAGCAGTCATTGTTGGTTCGTTGGCGAGTTTGTAACGAAACTTCCTTCTTCTAACACGAACTTTTATCAGTACAGGTAGCTATCGGCCCTCTTGTTTTAGTTATCAGAATTGAGGTATGTACTTGAATATGTGGGAGGAAAAGGAGAATAATTCAGTGCAATGAGAGTTGGAACAGGCATCTCTTTCACTGTGTAACTAAGTACCTAAAGGACATCAATGATTGGTTTGGTTCCTTGGCGATATAGTACAAACTTCCTTCTCTATCAGGAACTGTGTATCATCAGATATTTGCCCTCTTGTTTTTAGTATCATGAAGATGAGGTGATGTACTGGAACAAATAGAATAAATGAGAATATTAGTGAAATGAAGATTATAACAGCAGTCCTTCAAATCTGGTATGTAACTAAGTACCTAAAGGACATCATTCGGTTTGGTTCCTTGCGATTTAGTCACACTTGCCTGGTCTTCACAGAAGACTTTATCCTCAATATCAGCCATTAGTTTTGTAGTATGCAGAAATGCGGTGATGTCATTGGAAAATATGGGTAAAAAAATAATTAGTGAAAAGTGAGATTCATGGAACAATGCAGTCTTTCAAACTGTTGGTAGACTAGGTACCTAAAGACAAACATTGGTTTGGTCCTTGGAGATTTAGTACAAACTGGCTCCTTCTTCTACAGACATTTATCATCAATAATCCCCCTTCTGTTTTTTAGTATCAGAACTGAGGTTTTTATTGAAAATAGGTAAAAGAGAGGGATAAAAGAGAATAATTAGTAAATGAGATTAATGAACAGCAGTCTCTTCAACTGTTTGTAGACTAAGTACATAAAGACATCATGACTGGTTCGGGTTTCCTTGGAGATTGTAGTAAAAACGTCCGAACCTTCTAGCATGGAACTGTTTAATCATCAGATAGTCGAGCCCTCCGTTGTTTTAGTGAACCAGAAATGAGGTTTGGGTGTTATTGAAAGATAGGTAAAAGAGAAGTAAGTTAGGTGAAATGAGATTTGGTGAACCGCCCAGTCTGTGTCCGGTGATAGTTGTAGGATGGACTAAGTACCCGTAAAGGGACATGCATTGCGTTTGGTTTTCCTTGGAGATTTATGTAAACAGCAAAGATCCTTGTCTGTGTTCAGAAAGGAACCTTTAATCATGCATGCATATCCAGCCTCTTGTTTTTTTAGTATCAGGAATATGAGGTTATGGTTGTGAAATAAGTAAAGAAAATAATTAGTGAAATGAGATTATGAAGCAGCAGTCCTTCAACTGTTGTAAACTAAGTACCTAAAGACATCATTGTTTGGTTTCTTGGAGATTTAGTACAGACATCCTTCTTCTACAGAACTTTATCATGCAGGTTATCAGCCCATCTTGTTTTTTTAGTAATGAGAAATGAGGTATGTTTCGGAAATAAGTAAAAGAAAATAATTAGTGAAATGAGATTATGAACAGCAGTTCTGTTCAACCTGTTGCTAAACTAAGTTACCTTAAGAGACATCATTGGTTTGGGTTTCCCTTGCGAGTATCTTAGTTACAAACGTCCTTCTTCTACAGGAAACTTTATCATCAGATGATCTGCCCTCTTTCGTTTTAGTAATCCAAGAAATGAGGTATGTACTGGGAAAATAGATAAAGAAGAATAATTAGTGAAATGAGAGGTATGAACACAGTCTTTCCACTGTTAAACTAAGTACTAAAGACATCATTGGTGTGTGGGGCTCCTTGGCGATTTAGTACAACTTCCTTCTTCTACAGGATTTTTTCATCAGATATCTGCCCTCTTGTTTTTAGTATCAAAAATGAGGTATGTATTGATCAAATATACGCATAAAAAAATAAATTAACAAGTGAAAATTCAATTGTGAACAGCAGTCATTCAACTGTTGTAACTAAGTACCGATAAAGACATCATTGGTTTGTTCCTTGGCGTTTAGTACACACTTCTTTTCTTCTACAGGAATTGTAATCCAGATAATCAAGCCCTCTTGTTTTTTTAGTAATCAGAACATGAGGTATGATTTTTGAAAATCAGGTAACTAGAGAAATATATTAGTGCTAATGAGATATACTGAACAAACAGTCTTTCAACTGTATGTAAACTAAAGTAAAGTAAAAAGGACCATCATTGGTTTGGTTCCTGTGGAGAATTTAGTACACCATCCTTCTTCTACAGGAACTTTATCATCAAAGATATTCAGCCCTCGATCTGGTGTCTTAGTATCAGAAATGCGGTAGAAGTGTATTTGAAAATGAGGTAAATGAGAACAAGGTAAATTAAGTGACATGAGATTATGACAGCAGTGCTTTCAACTGTTGCACTAAGTACCTAAAAGACATCATTGGTTGGTTCTTGGAAGATTAGTACAAACATGCCCTCTCTACCAAGAAAGAAACCTTTTTTTCTCTCCTGTGTATTGTTCTTTTAATGCAAAAAGATCGCAGATTATCAGGCCCTCTTGTTTTAGTATCAGAAATGAGGTTATGTATTGAAAATAGGTAAACGAGAATAATTAGTGAAATGACATTATGAACAGCTGTTTTTCAACTGTTGTAACTTAAGTACCTAAAGACATCAATGGTTTGGTTCCTTGGAGATTTAAGTACACTAACGTCTTCTTCTACCAGTGGAACTCTGTTAGTCATCAGATTGATTGTATCAGCGACCTCTTGTTTTAGTATCATGAATGCGGTAATGTATTGAAAAAGTAGTAAAAAGAAATAATTAGTGAATATGAGATATATGAACAGCAGTACTTTCAACTGTTGTAACTAAGTAACTAAACGACATCAATTGGTTTGTTTCCCTTGCGAATTAGTACATAACTTCTTCTTCTGAACAGGAAACTGTTATCATCAGATATGCAGCCCTGCTTGTTTTTTAGTATCAGAAATGAGGTTTGTATTTGAAAGTAGGTAAAAGAGAATAATTAAGTGAAGATGAGAGTTATGAACAACAGTCTTTCACTGTTTGTAACTAAGTACAGTAAAGAGCATCATTGTTTGGTTCTTGGAGATTTAGTACTAACATCCTCTTCTACAGGAAAGCATCCTCAATATCAAGACCTCGTGTGAATACATTTTCTTCATTGACTAGAGGTATGTATTGAAAATAGGTAAGAGAGAATAATTAGTGAGAAATGAAGATTATGAACGCAGTCTTTTCAAACTGGTGTAACTAAGGTAACCGTAAAAAAACATCATTGGTTTTGGTTCATTGGAGATTAGTCAAACATGCCTTATCTACAGGAACTTTATCATCAAATATCAGCCCTCTTGTTTAGTATCAGAAATGAGGTAATTATTGAAAATAGGTAAAAGAAATTAATTAGTGAAATGAGATTATGAACAGCAGTTTTTTAACTGTTGTAACTAAGTACCTAAAGCATTCATTGGTTTAGTTCTTTGGAGATTTAGTAAAAACAATGCCTTCTTTACAAGAACTTTATCTACAGATATCAGCCCTCTTGTTTTTAGTATCAAAAATGAGGTTTGTATTGAAAATAAGTAAAAGAAAATAATTAGTGAATGAGATTATGAAAGCCGTCTTTCAACTGTTGTAACTAAGTACCTAAGGACATCATTGGTTAGTTCCTTGGCGATTCGTACACATAACTTCCTTCTTCTGACAGGAACTTTATAAATCAGCATTATCTGCCCTCATTGTTTTTTTTAGCTCATCAGAAATGAGGTATGTAACTGAAATAGATAAAAGAGAATAGATTGTGAAATGAGAGTATGAACAGCAGTCTTTGAACTGTTGTAACTAAGTACCCTGAAAGAGCATCATCTGGGTCTTGGTTCCTTTCAGATTTAGTACAAACACCCATCTTCTACAGGAACTTTAATCATCAGATATCTGCCCTCTTGTTTTTAATATCAGAAATGAGGTATGTATTGAGAATATAGAAAAAGAGAATAATTAGTGAATCGAGATTAAAATGAAAAAACCAGCCCGTCCTTCACTGTTGAACTGAAGTAACCTAAAGACATACATTGGTTTGGGTTGCCTTGGCATTTAAGTAACAGCACGTCTTCTTCTACAGGAACTTTTCATCAGATATCAGTCTCTTCGTTTTTAGTATAAAATGAGGTCAATGATTGGAAAATAGGTAAACAGAGAATTAATTAGAGTGAAATGCAGAGTTATGAACAGCAGTCTTCAACTGTTGTAAACTAAGTACATAAAGACATCATTGTTTGGTTCCTTGGCGATTTTTAGTACAAAAATCCATCTTCTACAGGAACTTTATCATCAGATATCAGCCTCTTGTTTTTAGTACCAGAAATTGAGGTTTGTAATAAAAATATGTAAATAAGAGAGAATAATTAGTGAAATGAGAATATGAACAGCAGTTCTTCAACTGTTGTAACTAAGTGATCCTAAAGACCATTGGTTTGGTTCCTTGGCGATTTAGTAAACACCTCCTTCTCTACGGAAACTTTATCAATCCAGATATGTGCCTCTTGTTTTTAGTATCGAGAAATGAGGTATGTTAGAAATGGAAAATTAGATAAAAAGTAGAATAATTTAGGTGATTTGAGTATGAACAGCAAGTCTTTCACTGTTGTAACTAAGTACGCCGTAAAGACATCAGAGTTGGGTTTTGGTTCCTTGTGCGATTTAGTAACAAAATTCCTTTCTTATACAAGAATTTATCATCAGATATCTGCCTCTTGTTTTTTAGTATGCAGAAATGAGGTATCGTTTTTGAAAATAGATTAAAAAAGCAATAATTAGGAATGACAGTTTTGACAGCAAGTCTTTCAACTTGTTGTACTAAGTAAATTTAAGAATCATTGGTTTGGTTCCTTGAGAATTAGTACAAACACTTTCCTTCTTCTTACAGGAACTTTATCATAAAAGATATCAGCCCTTCTTGTTTCTTAGTATCCAGAATGCGGTATGTTATTGAGAAAATAGGGTAAAAAGAAAATAATTAGTGGGTAAGATGAGATTAATGAACAGGGCAGTCTTTCACTGTTGTAGCTAAGTACCTAAAGACAACATCATTGGTTTGGTTCATTGGAGATTTAGTATAAACATCCTTCTTCTACAAGAACTTTATATCACAGATATCAGCCCTCTTGTTTTTTAGTATCCAGAAATCAGCGTTGATGTATTGCAAATAAGCTAAAGAAAATAATTAGTTGAAATGAGATTATGACAGCAGTCTTTCAACTGTTGTAACTAAGTACCTAAGGACATCATTGGTTTGGTTCCTATGAGATTTAGTACAGAAACTTCCTTCTTCTACAGGAACTTATCATCAGATATCGCCTCTTGTTTTTTAGTATCTAAAATGTGGTATGTATGAAAATGATAAAAAGAGATAATTAGTAAATCAGAGTATAGAGCAGCATCTTGTCAACTGTTTGTAGCTGAAGGTAACTAAAGACATTCATATGGTTTGTTCCTGGCGATTTAGTACAAACATCCTTCGCTTCTACAGGAAATTTATCATGCAGATATGTGCCCTTTGTTTTTATTAGTATCAGAAATGAGGTATGTATTGAAATAGATAAAAGAGAATAATTAGTGAAATGAGGATTATTGAACAGCAGTCCTTGCATGTTTATCCTAGTACCTAAAGCATCATCGGTTTTTGGTTCCTTGGCGATTACCTTACACACGTTCCTTCTTCTACAGCGAACTTTATCATCAGATATCAAGCCCTCTTGTTTTTAGTATCAGAAATAAGGTATGTAATGAAAATGGTTAAAAGAGAATAATTAGTGAAATGAGATTATGAACAGCAGTCTTTAAACTGTTGTAACTAACTAAGTACATAAAGAAATCATTGGTTTGGTTGCCTTGGATATTTCGTACAAACATCCATCTCTACAGGAAACTTTACTCATCAGATATCAAGCCCTCATTGTTTTTTAGTACGCCAGAAATTGAGGTTCTGTATTAAAATATAGCTAAAAGAATAATTATGAAAATGAGATTGAACAAGCAGTCTTTAACTGGTTGTAACTAAGTACAAGACATCATGTTGGTTTGGTGTTCCTTGGAGATTTAGTAGCAGAACATCCTTGCTTCTACAAGAACTTTACTCATGCAGATATCAGCTCTTGTTTTTTAGTATAGAAATGAGGTATGTTTTTGAAACATAAGTAAATAGAAAATAATTAGTGATGAGATTATGGAACAGCATCTTCAACTGTTGTAAACTAAGTACCTAAAGACATCATTGGTTTGGTTCTCTGGCGATTTAGTACAAACTCCTTCTTCTACAGGATCTTTATCATCAGATATCTGCCTCATTGTTTAGTATCAGAAAGTGAGGTAATGTACTGAAGAATAGATAAAAGAGAAGGTAATTAGTGATTTGAGAGTATGAACAGCAGTCTTTCAACTGTTGTAACTAGTACCTAAAGACATCATTGGTTTGGTTCCTTGGCGAGTTAGTACAAACTTCCTTCTGACAGGAAACTGTTTATCATGCAGATATCTGCCCTCTTGTGTTTAGTAGTATCAGAAATGAGGGATGTATTTGAAAGTAGATAAAAGGAGAATAATGTAGTGAAATGAGAGCTATGAACAGCAAGTCTGTTCAACTGTTGTATAACGTAGCCTAAAGACATCATGTGGTTTTGTTTACCTGTGGGCATTTAGTATCAGCACTTCCTCTCTACAGAGAACTTTATCATCAGATATATAGTCAGCATGTTACAAGTAACTGGAAGAGTATATTTTTGGCAAATAGCTAAAAGAGAATAATTGGTAAGATTGAGCCTATGTACAGCAGTCTTTCAACTGTTGTAACCAAGTACATAAAGACCTCATTGGTTTGGTTCCTTGGAGATTATAGTACAAACATGCCATCTTCTAACAGAACGTTTCTCATCAGATATCAGGCCTCGTTGTTTTTCAGATCAAAATGAGGTTTGTGATTGAATGGTAAAAGAGAAGTAATGCTATGGTGAAATGAGATTATGAAACAGAAGTCTTTCACTGTTGTAACTAAGTTAGCTAACGAACATCGATGGTGTTGGTTTTTGAGATTTAGTACAGAGAACCATTCGGTTATACGCACTAAACAATCCAGATACCTCTCCAATTGTTTTTAGTATCATAAAATGACGTATGTATTGAAAATAGGTAAAGAAAATAATTAGTGAAAAAGAGAGTATGAACAGCAGTTTTTCAAAAGTGTTTGTAATCTCAAGTGACCTAAAGATACCATCATGTGGTTTGGTTCCTTGACAGATTTAGTACAGGCACTGTTCTGTTCTTCTACAGGAACTTTTATCATGCAGATATGCAGCCCCTCTGTGTTTTTAGTATCAGATAGTGCAGGGATGTATTGAAAGATAGATAAAAGGAGAATATTAGTGAAATGAGATTATAACAGCAGTCTTTCAACTGTTATAACTAAGTTATCTAAAGACATCATTGGTTTGGGTTCTCTTGGCGATCCATTGCCAACTCCATTCGTCCGCAGGAGCATGGGCTCCATCCATGCGCGATCTTGTTTTTTAGTTTCAGAAAATAGGTATGTATTGAAAAGTAAGATAAAAGAAGGAATAATTAGTGAAGATGAGAGAATGGAACAGCAGTCTTTTGGAACGTTTGTCACTAAGTACACTAAACGAACATCATTGGTTTTGGTTCTTGGGAGCATTTAGTAGAAACATCCATCTTCTACAGGAACTTTATCATCAGATAAATGTTTTTTAGTACCAGAAATGAGGTTTGTATTGATAATAGGTAAAAGAGAATAATTAGGAAATGAGAATATGAATAGCAGGTCCTTTCAACTTGTTGTACTTAAGATACGTAGAAGACAATCATTGCGTTTGATTCTTGGAGATTTTGTTACAAACATCCTTCTTCTACAAGAACTTTATCATCAGAATATTCAGGCCCTCTTGTTTTTAGGTATCAGAAATGGTGTGTATTGAAATAAGGTAAAAGACAAAATAATTAGTAGAGACATGAAGATTATGAACAGCAAGTCTTTCAACTGTTGTAACTAATTACCTAAAGACATCATTGGTTTGGCTCTTTGGCGATTTAGTACAACTTCTCTTCTAACAGGACTTTTCATGCAGATATCTGCCCTCCTTGTTTTTATATCAGAAAGAGGTTGTACGAAATAATAAAGAGAGAATAATTAGTGAAATGAGAGTATGAAGAGCAGTCTTTTCAACGTTTGTAACTAAGTACCTAAAGACATCATTGGTTTGGTTCTTTGGCGATTTTAGTACACTCTTCCTTCTTCTACAGAATTTTTATCATCAGATATCTGCCCTCTTGTTTTTAGTATCAAAAATGAGGTATGTATGAAAATAGTAAAGCGTGTGTAAGACAAATGAGAGTATGAACAGCAGTCCTTCAACTGTTGTAACTAAGTACCTAAAGACATCATTGTTTGGTTCCTTTTGCGATCTAGTCACACTTCCTTCTTCTACAGGAACTTTCTCATCAGATATCAGCCCTCTTGTTTTTTAGTATCAAAATGAGGTATGTAATGAAAATAGGTAAAAGAGAATAATTAGTGAAAATGAGATTATGACCAGCAGTCTTTCAACTGTTGTACCTATTAAATAAAAGCATCATTGGTTTGGTTCCTTGGATATTTAGTACAAACATCCATGTTCTACAGAACTTTATCATCAGATATCAGCCCTCTTGTTTTTAGTAAATCAGAAATGAGGTTTGTATTAAAAATATGTAAAGAGAAGAATAATTAGTGAAATGAGATTATGACAGCAGTCTTTCAACTGTTTAACTAAGTACCTAAAGACAGCATTGGTTTGGTTCTCTTTGAGATTTAGTAGAAACATCCTTCTTCTCACACAGGACCTTTATCATCAGATATCAGCCCTCTGGTTTTTAGTATCAGAAATGTGAGGTATGTTTTAAAAATAGGTAAGAGAAAATAATTAGTGAAAATGAGATTATGACAGCAGTCTTTCACTGTTGTAACTAAGTACCTAAAAGACATCATTGGTTTGGTTCCTTTGGCGATTTAGTACAAACCTGACTCCTTCTTCTAGCAGGAACTTATCATCGATATCCTGCCCTCAATTGTTTTGTAGACAGAAATTGAGGTATGTACTGAAAATAGATAAGAGAATAATTAGTGAAATGAGAGTTTGAACAGCAGTCTT
Source organism: Trachelipus rathkii (assembly GCA_015478945.1). Taxonomy (NCBI): domain Eukaryota; kingdom Metazoa; phylum Arthropoda; class Malacostraca; order Isopoda; family Trachelipodidae; genus Trachelipus; species Trachelipus rathkii. Next base: position 38,248 of record JABUQX010051854.1, read on the forward strand.
TCAACTGTTGTAACTAAGTACCTAAAGGCATCATTGGTTTGGTTCCTTGGCGATTTAGTACACTTCCTTCTTCTCTACCGGAACTTTATCATCAGATTCAGCCCTCTTGTTTTTAGTATCAGAGAATAAGGTATACGGTATTGAAGATAGGTAAATGAGAGAATAAATTAGTGAAATGAGAGTATGAACAGCAGTTTTTCAACTGTTGTATCTAAGTACCCTAAAGACATCATTGGTGTTGTTCCTTGGCGATTTAGTACAAACTTTCCCTTCCTTCTACAGGAACTTATCATCAGATATCAGCCCTTTTGTGTTTAGTATCAGAAATGAGGTATGTTATTGAAAAATAGGTAAAAGAGAATAATGAGTGAAATGAGATTTATGAACAGCAGTCTTTCTCAACTGTTGTAACTAAGTTATTAAGACATCTTGGTTACGGTTCCTTGGAGATCTTAGTTCAAACAGTCCATCTTCCTACAGGAACTTTTATCACAGATATCAGCCCTCTTGTTTTTTATAGTATCAGAAATGAGGTATGTTATGAAAATAGGTAAAAGAGAAAATTAGTGAAATTAGAGTATGAACAGCAGTTTTTCAACGTGTTGTATCTAAGTACCTAAAGACATCATTGGTTTGGTTCCTTGACGATTTAGTAAAGCTTATCTATCTTCTACAGGACTTTATCATCAGATATCGCCCTCTTGTTTTTTTAGTATCCAGATATGAAGGTATGTATTGATAAAGTAGATAAAAGAGATAATTAGTGAAATGAGAAGTATCGAACAGCACGTCTTTCGAACTGTTATATACAAGTATCTAAAGTCTCATTGGTTTGTTCTTGGCGATTTTAGTTGGAGGACTGTCCTTCTTCTACAGGACTTTATCATCAGATATCAGCCTTCTTTTTTTTGTTTTTAGTCTCAGAAATGAGGTATGTATTGAAAATAGATAAAGAGAATAATTAGTTGAAATGAGAAGAATGAACAGCAAATCTTTCAACTGTTGTAGACTAATACCTAAAGACATCATTGGTTTGGTTCCTTGAGAATTGTGCAAACATCCATCTTCTACAGAACTTTATCATCAGAATATCAGCCCTCTTGTTTTTAGTACCAGAAATGAGGTTTGTATTTAAAATAGGTAAAAGAAATTAATTAGTGAAATGAGATTATGAACAGCAGTCATTCAACTGTTGTAACTAAGTACCTAAAAGACATCATTGGTTGATTCCTTGAAGATTTAGTACAAACATCGCTTCTTCTCAAGAACTTTATCATCAGATATCTGCCCTTTGTTTTTAGTATCAGAAATGAAGTTAAAAATTTGAAAATAAGTAAAAAAAATAATAATAAAATGAGATTATGAAAGCAGTCTTTCAACTGTTGTACACTAGTATCTAAAGACATCAAATTGGTTTGGCTCCTTGGCGATTTAGTACAAAAATTCTTCTTCTACAGGAACTTTATCATCAGATCTCTGCCCTCTTGTTTTTTAGTATACAGAAATGAGGTAGTGTACTGAAAATAGATAAAAGAGAATTATTAGTGAAATGAGAGTAGGAACAGCAGTCTTTCAACTGTTTGTTAAACTAAGTAGCCTAAAGACATCAATGTGGTTTGGTTCCTGTGGGGTTTAGTACAAAACTTCCTTCTTCTACAGGAACTTTATCATCAGAATATCTGCCTATTGTTTTATAGTATCAAAGATGGGTATGTATTGAAAATCACATAAAGAGAAAATAATTAGTGAAATGAGATTATGATCAGCAAGTCTCAACTGTTGTAACTAAGTACCTTAAAACATCAATTAGTTTGGTTTCCTTGGCGATTTAGTACACACTGGTCCTTCTTCAACTCCAGGAAACTTTACACAGATATCCAGCCCTCTTGTTTTTTAGTAATCAGAAATGAGGAATGTATTGAAAATAGGTGAAAAGAGATAATTAGTGAAATGAGATTAGAACAGCAGTCTTCACACTGTTTAACTAAGTACTGATAAAGACATCATTGTGTGTTCCTTGGATATATTAGTACAAAACGTCCATCTTCTACGGAACTTTAAATCATATCAGATTATCAGCCCTCGTTGTTTTGTAGTACCAGAAATGAGGTTTGTATTAAAAATATGTAAAAGGGTCTGAAATAATAGGGAAATGAGATATGAACAGCAGTCTTTCAACTGTTGTAACGTAGTACCTAAAGACATCATTGGTTTAGGTTACTTGAGATTTGAGTACAGACATAATTCTTCTAACGAAGAAGCTTTATCATCAGTATCAGGCCTCATTGTTTTTAGTATCAGAAAATGAGGGTTGGTATGGAAAAATAATAAAAGAGAATAATTAGTGGAATGAGATTATGAACAGCAGTCTTTCAACTGTTAATAGTCCTAAGACATCATTGGTTTAGTTCCTTGGCGATTTAGTACAGAACTTCCTTGCTTCTGACTGGGAACTTTATCAAGATTCTGCCCTCAGGTGTGTTTTTTAGTATCAGAAATGAGGTTGTACTGGAAAATACGATAAAAGAGAATAATTGAGTGAAATGAGATTAATGAACAGCAGTCTTTCACTGTTGTAACTTAAGTACATAAAGACAATCATTTGGGTTTGGTTCTTGAGATTTAGTACTAAACATCCACTTCTACAGGAACTTTTATCTCAGATTCAGCCCTCTTGTATTTTAGTATCAGAAAATGAGGTTTTGTATTGAAAATAGGTAAAAAGAGAATAATTAGTGAGAATGAGATGTATGAACAGGCAGCTTTCAATCTGTTGATAGACTAATACCCTATAAGACGATCAATTGGTTGTGTTGCTTGGAGATTTAGTACAAACATCCTTCTTTACAGGAACTTTATCATGAAGATATAGCGCCTCTTGTTTTTAAGTATAGGAAATGCGGTATTATTGGAAAATAGGTAAAGAGAAAATAATAGTCTAATGAGTTATGAAACAGTGCAGTCTTTAACTGTTGTTACCTAAGTACTAAAGACATCATTGGTTTGTTCTGGAGATTGTTAGTAAAACACATCTTCTTCTGACAGGAGGAAATTTATCATAAGATTTTATAGCGCCTCTTGTTTTTAGTATCAGAAATGAGGTTTTGTATTGAAAATAAGTAAATATGAAAATAATTAGTGAAGAGATTATGAACAGCAGTCTTTCAATCTGGTTGTACTAAGTACCTAAAGACAATCATTGGTTTTAGTTCCTGTGGCGATTTATCAAAACTTCCTTCTTCTACAGGAAATTTATCATCAGATCTCTGCCCTCTTGTTTTTAGTATCAGAATGAGGTTATGAACTGAAAATAGATAAAAGAGAATAATATGGAAATGAGAGTATGAACAGCATTCTTTCAACTGTTGTAACTAAGTACCTAAGACATCATTGGTTTGGTTCATTGGCGATTAAGTACAAACTTCCTTCTTCTACAGGAATTTGATCATCAGATATTGTGCCCTCTTTGTTTTTAGTAATCAGAAATGAGGTATCGAATTGAAAATAGATAAAGAAGGAAGTAATGTTAGTGAAATGAGAGTATGAACAGCAGTCTTTTCAACCGTTTGTAACTAAGTACCTAAAGACATCATTGGTTTGGTTCCTTGGCGATTTAGTACAGCACTTCCTTCTTCTACAGGAAACTTTTATCAATCGATAATCTCCCTCTTGTTTTGTAGTATGGCAGAAATGCAGGTTTGTAGTGAAAATAGGTAAGAGAATAATTTGTGAAATGAGATTATGAACAGGCGTCTTTCAACTGTTGTAACTAAGTACCTAAAAGACATCATTGGTTTGGTTCCTTGGAGCATTTAGTACAAACATCCATGCTTCTTACAGGAACTTTTATCATGTCAGAATTCAGCCCTCTTGTTTCTTAGTATCAGAATGTGGTTTGTATTGAAAATAGGTAAAGAATATTTAGTGAAATGAGATTATGAACAGGAACGTCTTTCAACTGTTGTAACTGAGTACCTAAAGAACATCATTGCTTTGGTTCCTTGGAGATTTAGTAACAAACATCCTTCTTTACAGGAACTTTATGCATCAGATACCAGCCCTTTGTTTTTAGTAATCAGAAATGCGGTATGTATTGGAAGATAGTAAGAAAAGTAATTAGTGAAATGAGATAATGAACAGCAGTCTTTCAACTGTTAAGCTAAGTACCTAAAGACAGTATTCGGGTTGGTTTCCTTGGAGGATTTAGTCAACAGAACGACTCCTTCTTCTGACAAGAATTTTGATGCGATAAGATATAGCGTCCTCTTGTTTTTGTAGTATCAGAAATGAGGTATGTAGTTGAAAATAGATAAAAGAAATAATTAGTGAAATGAGATATGGGAACACAGTCTTGAAAACGTTGTACACTAAGTGAGCTAAGAATCATTGGTTTGGGTTCCTTGGTCGATTTAGTACATAACTTCCTTCTTCTACCGGCAACTTATCATCAGATATCTGCACATTTAGTTTTTAGTATCAGAATATGAGTATGTACTGAAATAGATAAAAGAGAATAATTAGTAAAATGAGAGTATAAACAGCAGTCTTTCAACTGTTGCAACTAAGTATGTAACTACATCACTGGTTTGGAGCCTTGCTGATTTAAGTGAAAGTTCCTTCGTCTACACGGAAACTTTACGCCGGTATTCCCTTGGACAGCAGCACGAGTGATTACCGTTACACAAACCAGGTTTGTATTGAAAATAGGTAAAAGAGAATAATTAGTGAAAATGAGATTATAAACAGCAGTCTTTCAACTGTTGTAACTGAAGTACCTAAAGAATCATTGTTTGCGTTCTTGGCGATCTAGTACACACGTTCCTTCTTCTACAGAACTTTATTCATCAGATAGATCCAGAAGAGGCCCCCCGCCTTGTTTTTAGTATAAGAAATGAGGTATGGTAATGAAGATAAGGCTTAAAAAGAGAATAATTAGTGAGATGAGAGTATGAACAGCAGTCTTTCAACTGTTGTAAGCTAGTACATTAAAGACTCATTGGTTTGGTTTCCTTGATATTTAGCTACAATATCCTCTTCCTACAAGGAATTTATCATCAGATGATCGAGCCCTCTTGTTTTTAGTAAAAGAAATGAGGTTGTATTAAAAATATGCTAAAGGAATAATTGTAAGATGAGATTATGAACAGCATCTTTCAACTGTTGTAAACTAAGTACCTTAAAGACATCTTTGGTTTGGTTCCTTTGAGATGTTAGTACAAACATCGCTTCTTCTACCCAGATTTTAATCATCAGATGATCAGCCCTCTGTTTTAGTATCAGAAATGAGATATGTATTGGAAATAAGTAAAAGAAAAATAATTAGTGAAATGAGATTATGAACAGAAGTCTTTCAACTGTTGTAACTAGTACCTAAAAGACATCATTGGTTTGGTTCTTGGAGATTTAGTACAAACATGCTTATCTTCTACAGGACTTTATCATGCAGATATCAGCCCTCTTGTTTTAGTATCAGAAAATGCGGTATGTATTGGAAATAAGAGGTAAAAGAAAATAATTAGTGAAATGAGATTATGAACAGCCAGAGTTCCGTTTCAACTGTTTAGCACTAAGTAGTAAAGACATCATGGTTTGGGTTCCTTGGAGATTTAGTAGAAACATCCTTCTTCTACAAGAATTTTATCATAAGATATCAGCCCTCGTTGTTTTTAGTATCGAAATTTTGAAAGAAGGGTATGTTTAATTTAGGAAAGAATGGGGAGTTTAAAAAAGAAAAATAATTTAGCAAATGTGATTATGAACAGAAGTCTTTCAACTGTTGTAACTAAGGTACCTAAGGACATCATTGGTTTGGTTCCTTGGCGATTAGTACAATTCCTTCTCTCACAGAACACTTTATACATACAGAATATCTGCCCTTGTGTTTTAGTATCGAAAATGGGTATGTACTGAAATAGATGAAAAGAGAATATTGTAAAATGAGAGTATGAACCAGCAGTCTTTCAACTGTTATAACTAAGTACCTAAAGCAATCAATTGGTTTGGTTCCTTGGCTATTTGTACAAGACCTTCCTTTCTCTACAGGGAACTTTGATCATCAGATATCTCCCTCTTGTTTTTAGTCATCAAAAATGAGGGTATGTATTGAAAATGAGATAAAGAGAATAATTAGTGAAATGAGATTTATGAAGCAGCAGTCCTTGCACTGTTGTAACTAAGTACGCCTAAAGCATCATCCTCGGTTTGGTTCCGTTGGCGATCTAGTAACCTTCTTCTTCTACAGGAACTGTTATCACGAATCAGCCCTCTTTTTTTTAGTATCAGAAATGAGTATGTAATGAAAAATAGGTAAAGAGAATAATTAGTGAAATGAATTATGAACAGCAGTCTTTCAACTGTTGTAACTAAAGTACCTAAAGACATCATTGGTTTGGTTCCTTGGATATTTAGTAAGAACATGCGCATCTCTACAGGACTTTTATATCCAGATATAAGTAGCCTTCAGTTGGTTTTTAGTAACAGAATTGAGGTTGTAAAATTAAAATATGTAAAAGACATTTTAAGTTAACGGTTCAATAGCTATCTTTCAACTGTTCGTAACTAAGTACCTAAGAGCATCATTGGTTTGGTTCCTTTGAGATTTAGTACAAACATCCTTTTCTACAGGAAGTTTATCATCAGATATCAGCCCTCCTGTTTTTAGTATCAGAAATGAAGTATGTATTGGAAAATGAAGTAAAAGAAAATAATTAGTGAAGTGAGAGTATAACAGTAATCTTTCCACTGTTGTAACTAAGTACCAGAAATCATTGGTTGGTTCCTTGGCGATTTTAGTACAAATCTCCTTCTTCTAACAGGAACTTTAATCCAGATATCGTGCCCTCGCTTGTTTTTGAGTATCAGAAATGAGTTGTACATTGAGAAATATCGCTGGATGCGAGGAGGCAGTGGAAGTGGGGCGTCTGAGGGGTAGTTCTTGCGTCGGGTTCAGGGTGGCGGTATTCCAGTGTGTCTCCGAGAGGTTAGGAGGCCGGACTGCAATGAGGGTATTTGGGGGTGTAGTCGAAGCAAGGTAATGTGTTTTGCCGCAGAGCGCCGTGGGCCGCAGCTAAATGAACTTGAGTGGAGTTAGGAAGGTGAGTTCCGGTAGATTATCGTGGTGATGATTGAGTGAGTACGTGAAGAGCGGCGCTGGCGTGTGTTGCTGATAAAAGAGATAAATTAGTGAAATGAGAGTATGAAAAGCAGTCTTTCAACTGTTGTAACTAAAGTACCGTAAAGCATTCATTGGTTGGTTCCTTGGCGATTTAGTACAAACTTCCTTCTTCTACAGGAACTTATCATCAGATATTCAGGAGTCTTGTTTTTAAGTATACAGGAAATGAGGTATGTATTTGAAAATAATGTAAAAGAGAATAATTAGTGGAATAAGAGTACTGAAACAGCAGTTTTTCAACGCTGTTTTATTCTAGTACCTGTAAAGACATCATTGGTGCTTTGGTTCCTTGGTTTTAGTACAATGAACTTTTTCTTCTACAGTGGTGACTTTATCCATCAGATAGTTTTGCCCTTTTTTGTTTTTTAGTATCGGAAATGAGGTATGTAGAATGAAAATGGTAAAAAGAAGATAATTAGAGAATTAGATTTTATGACAGCAGTCTTTTCAAACTGAGTTTGAACTAAGTCTTAAAGAACATCATTGTTAGGTTCCTTGGAGGATTTAGTTCAACATGCCATCTTCTAGCAGAACTTATCCATCAAGATATCAGCCCTCTTGTTTTTAGTAACAGAAATGAGGTATGTATTGAAAATAGTAAGAAGGAGATAATTAGTGAAGATGAGAGTATGAACAGCAATCTTTTAACTGTTGTAACTACTAAGTACCTAATGACATCATTGGTTTGGTTCCGCTTGACGATTTAGTACACACTTTCTCTTCTGAAGCAGGAACTGTTAATCATCAGCGATTATCGAGGCCTCTTGTTTGTTAGTATCAGATATGAGGTATGGTATTGGAAATAGATAACAAGAGAATATTAAGTGAAGTGAGAGTCATAACAGGTCAGCTTTCAACTGTTATAAGCTAAGTATCGTAAAGACATCGAATTGGTTTGGTTCCTTGGCGATTTAGTACGAACTTTCCTTCTTCTACAGGACCTTATCAACCAGATATCAGCCCTCTTGTTTTTAAGTATCAAAAATGAGGTATGTATTGAAAAAGATAAAGAGATTAATACCAGAAATGAGAGAATGAACAGCAGTCTTTCGCGAACCTGTTTGTAATCTAAGTTACCTAAAGCATCATGGTTTGGTTTCTTGGAAGTTTAAGTGAGAAGACAGATCGCATCTCTACAGGAACTGTTATCAAATCAGATATCATGCCCTCTGTTTTTTAGTACCAGAAAGATGAGGTTTGTAAATTAAAAAGAGTAGGTAAAAGAGAATAATTAGTGACAATGAGATTATGAAGAGCAGTCTTTCAATGTTGTTAACGTAAGTAGCCTAAAGACATCATTGGAGTTTGGTTCCTTGGAAGTTTATAGTTAATCATCCCTTGCTTCTACAAGAACTATATCAGATTATTCAGCCTCTTGTTTTTAGTATCAGAAATGAAGTATGTATTGAAATCAAGTAAAAGAAAATAATTAGTGAAATGAGATTATGACAGCAGTCTTTCAAACTGTTGTAACTAAGTAAAAAAAAACATTCATTGGTTTGGTTCCTTTGCGATTTAGTACAAACTTCCTTCTCTACAGGAACTTATCATCAGATATCTGCCCTCCGTTGTTTTTAGTATCAAGAAAGAGGTATGTACTGAAAATCAGTTAAAAGAGAATCAGATTAGTGAAATGAGAGTATGACATTTTCAGTCTTTCACTGTTGTAACAAAAAAACATGTAATAAGTACCGGCTAAAGACAGTCAATTTGGTTTGGTTCCTTGGGCGATTGTGTACATCGTCGAACGGCTTAGCCTTATTTCTACACAAGGAACTTTATCATACAGATATCTGGCCTCGTTGTTTTTAAGTTTCAAAGTCGAGGTCATGTATTCGAAAGTCAGCATAAAAGTAAAAATAAGTTGAGTGAAATGAGATTATGAACAGCAAGGTCCTTCATCTGTTGTAAATAAGTCGGTAAAGACGATAATTGGCCTTTGGTTGCCCTTGGCGAATTTAGTGACAACGTTACACTTCCTGTTCTTCAACAGGAACTTTATCATCAGATATCCGCCTCATGTATTCTTGAGTATCGAGTTGAATGAGGTAATGATAAATTGAAAATTGAGGTAAAAGAGATAATTAAGTTGTAAAATGGAGATTATGAACACGCAGTCTTTCAACTGTTTTAAGCTAAGTACATAAAGACATCATTGGATTTTGGTTCCTTGATATTCTATTTAGTACAAACGTCGCATTCTTCTACAGGACCTGTTATCATGCAGATATCAGCCCTCTTGTTTTTAGTAACAGAAATGAGGTTTGTATTAAAATATGTAAAGAGAGAATAATTAGGGAAATGAGATTATGAACAGCAGTCCTTCAACTGTGTACACTATAGTACTAAAGACATCATTGGTTTGTTACCTTGAGAGTTTTAGTACAAACATCCTTCTTCTACAAGAACTTTATCATCAGATAGTCAGCCTGCTTGTTTTTGTTATCAGAAATGAGGTATGTATTTAAAAATAGGTAAAGGAAAATAATTAGTGAAATGAGATTATGAACATGCAGTCTTTCACTGTTGTCAACTAAAGTACCCTAAAGGACATCAATTGGTTGGTTCCTTTGCGATTTAGTACAAACTCCTTCTTGCTAACAGGAACTTTTCATCAGACATATGTGCCCTCGTTGTTTTTAGTTATCAGAAATGAGAGTAGAATGTACTGAAAATAGAGTAAAAGATAATTTTGATTTGAGAGTATGAACAGCGGAGTCTTTCAACTGTTGTAACTGAGTACCTAAAGACATACTTTGGTTCCTTTGCGATTTAGTACAAACTTCCTTCTTCTATCAGGAACTTTATCATGCAGATATCTGCCCTGCTTTGTGTTTTAGTATCAGAAGTGAGGGATGTATTGAAAGTAGGTAAAAAGAAAATAATTAGTGAAATGAGACTATGAACAGCAGTCTTTCAAACTGTTGTAACTAAAGTCTAAATAAAACATCATTGGTTTGGTTCTCTGGCGATTTAGTACAAACATTTCCTTCTTCTACAGGAACTTTATCATCAGATATCTA
>JABUQX010051855.1:0-47500 GCA_015478945.1 Trachelipus rathkii
ATCTCCACGTCCTACAGATGGTTGGTCTTCCTTCTTGGCTTCCTTGGGACCCCTTGTTTCCAAATTTCTCACATCTTATCAGGTGAGTGGTTCTCTACTATCCGCCCTTTCTTGTATCTTCTCAGATCTTGTCTCTTTGGTTTCTTCTATCATTTTCCACATTGGCCTCCCCTAATCTTGTCTTGTGGAATTGTAGATCCTTCTGGCCCTACTTCGCTATCTCAACTATATCAGTCAGTTGGGCGGGTTGTCATCTTTCATGGGGTTTCTGTTGGGAATAGGATCAGGGGGGGGGGGGTCTTGCAGACTGCTATCAGTGTTTGGCTGGTGGGAGGGAATTCCTAGGTTGTTTTGCTCATACTAAGTTTTCAGCACCTGCAATGCCGGGAGATCCAGGAAGTTTTTAGTATTTCTTTGGAGACTACATTGTTCACTTTTTCTGGTGAGGCCAAGGGTTAGGGGGGACCCGTGAGGTCCACAGCAAGCCCTCTACCCCAACAAGTAAGTAAATTGGAAAGTAGGCCTAGATCAGCCCTATAATAGAATTAGGAAGTAGGCCTAGATCAGCCCTATAATAGAATTAGGAAATAGGCCTAGATAAACCCTATAGTAGAATTAAGAAGTAGGCCTAGATAAACCCTATAATAGAATTAAGAAATAGGCCTAGATAAACTCTAAAATAGAATTAGAAAGAAAGCCTATTATATAGCCTAGTTAAATATGGATTTGTCAATGCAGAAAATTGATCCACTTCAAGGTAAGACAAACTGGGAAGATTGGAAGTATCTTATGCAAATAAGGCAAAGTGGTATACCAGATGCAATAGAAGCAATCAATGGTAAATTAGAAAAGCCACAAGAACCCAATACTGCAGCAACAGTTGAAGAGAAAAATTCATACAAAAAGAAATTAGACAAATTCAACAAAACTCAATCAGATGCAATGTTTTTATTGGTTTCAACCTTAAGCCAAAATATTAGAAGTCAAATAAGGAATCTTTTGAAGCCAGATGAAGTGTGGACGGAACTTCACAATCTATTTGCAGGAGTTGAAGAAAAAGTTTATGATGTGTGTTCACAGTTTTTTGCTTACAAATGGAATGAAAAATTAGATATGGCTAGAAATTTATCTTCAATAAAACAGCTCTGGGGTAATCTTCAGGAAGAAATTGTCAAAATTCAAGAGAAGAATGAAGGTACATTGCCAGAGATATTTCTCATTTGTAAGATTTTTGAAATTTTGCCAAAGGATTATTCAAATTTCGAAACTACATGGCTCATGATTCATAGTAATAGAAAAGAAAGAAGTATAGATAATCTGGCAACTTGGCTTTGCACAGAAGCAAATAAGATAGCATTAAGGGTTAAGTCAGAAAATCAAGAAGCGTTAACAATAAAAGGAAACTATAGAGAAAATAGTACCAAAGATAAAATGAAAAAATTTCCTTGCAATTACTGCCATTTAAAAGGTCACTGGATCAAAAATTGCAGAAAATGGATTGCAGATGGTAGACCAGAAAGAAAAATAAAGACAGAAAGAAATGCAAATTTTGAAATAAAAGAAAATTCAAAAGCTAAAACAGAAGTTAATGCTTTTATGTTAGCAGTAGATGAACAAGTTTTTATTTCTGAAGAAAATGATAAAGAAAATTGGTATTTTGATATTGGGGCTACAAAGCATATAACAAATGAGAAAAGTTATTTTAAAACTTATAATGAATTCGAGCATTCAGTCAAGGTAAAATCAGCAAATGGTCAGGAAGCAAATGTGTTAGGATATGGAACAATTGAAGTAGAATCGGTTATGTATTTAAAATGAGCCTCAATTATTTTGAATGATGTTTGGTATGTTCCTGATATTATGAAAAATTTATTTTCAATATTGGCAGCTCATGATAAGCATCCAAATAGTGAATTTATATCTGGACCAAGTGTATGTAGATTTATGGTAGACAAAAAAAGCCTATTTTAATGGCTATTATTGTAAACTAAAGGATGGGCTATTCAAAGTTGCAACGAAAGCTAAAATCTCCCATATACCAGTACCAGAAATAAATGCACTGGAAGAAAAGGATCTATTACAGTTATATCATGAAAGAATGGGACATCAGGATAGAAGACACATAAGAAATCTGATCAAAAGAGAACTAAATACTGAAACTCACCTTGATAACAGAAATTGTATAGGATGTATAAATGGAAAAATGCATCATCAGAATTTTGGAAAAAGACCAAATAGTACTAAGCAAGGAGAATTGCAATTTGCAGATGTTTGTGGACCATTTCAAGTGTTATCAAACTCAGGTTATAAATATTTTGTATATTTCAAAGATGATTTTTCAAAAATGAGATTTGTATATTTTATTAAAGAAAAATCAGAAGTTGTAGAAAAATTAGAGCAAGTACTTGAAGAAGCAAAAGTACAAGGACATCCAATCAAAGAATTTTTAAGTGATAATGGCTTAGAATTTAATAATAAGTTGGTTAAAAGCTTTTACATAAATATGGTGTAAGACAAAGGTTAACGGCTCTGTGTACCCCATAACAAAATGAAGGGGGAAAAAGAAAATAGAACACTAGTTGAAGCAGCCAGATCACTCATGTATTCAAAAGTAAAATTTCCATAGAAGTGTTGGTCAGAATTAATTAACACAGCAGCATATATAATAAATGGAACTGGAAAATCCACTGTTGATGGGAAAATGCCTTTTGAAATTTATATATATATATAATATATATATATATATAGCATATAAAGAGAAAAGTATATATATATGTTATATATATATATATATATATATATATATATATATTATATATATTATTATATATATATTATATATTATGATATATATATACATATATATTATTATTATCGGTATATATATATATATATATATATATATTATTATTATTATATATATATATATATTACATATATATTATTATTATTATTATTATATATACATATTATTATTATTATATATTATTATTATTATTATTATTATTATTATTACTTATTATAAAGATATTATACAAAGCATTTATGTATTTATTATTTTTATTATTATTATTATATTATATATATATTATATAATTATTAAAAATATAAATATATATATATATATATATATATATATATATATATATATATATATATATATATTTATATATTTAATTTTTATATATATATATATATATATATATTATATATGTAATTTTGTGTTTTGTTAGGTTATGCAAATATTAATTTTTCCATAATAATTGACTAATTTTTATCAACGCAGAAATGTGTTAGAGATAAATTTGAGATATTTTATAAAAAAAAAAAAAATTTAAATCAAATTATGGATATTAAGAGTGAAGTTGAAGTGAAAGAGGAACATTTGTTAAGCGCAGATAATACAAGCAATGTTGTAGATACACAGTTAGAGGAAAGTCAGGTAGGCCTATGAAAATCTTTATTATTATTATTATTATTATTATTATTATTATTATTATTATTATTATTATTATTATTATTATTATTATTATTATTATTATTATTATTATTATTATTGAGTCAGAAAAATTTGTTTTAATTAAAGATCTTTTTAATAGGAGGGGAAATGTTTTCTGTATGATGATGATGATGATGAAAGCAGAATCGAAATTAAGGACGAACCTTTGTATATAAAGGAAGAAACTCAGAATGATCAACTTTATGAGCAGCCCTTCAATGAAAGTCAGGTATTAATTAATAAGAGAATTAAAGTGACTGCGGTTTCTGGTGAATTTGGCTACTTATATTAACGTCTTATTTCTGTAACATGTCACTTCATTACAGGACTAGCAATTATATATATTTATAATAATTTTAAGCCTTGTATCACAACAGAGTCAGAAAATCATTAAAAAAAAACCTCTCTCATTATGATGTTATATTATGTTTAAAAAAAAAAACTCATTATAAAGTTATAATTTTGTACCTAAGTTTGAGAAAAAAAATTCAGATTAATAGTAGAATTTGGCCATTGAGTGAGGGTGTTTTTCTTTTTCTGGCTCTCCCATTTTAACTATTATATAAAATCTGTGTATTTGCAGCTGAATTTAGTTTTGACTAATTAGTTGTCTGGTATTTTACTAGTTGCGGATTTTTCTATTTAAGTAAATTTATGTATCTTTAATTTTTTTGATTATTTCTTATGTTGTTAATTCTATTTTATTGATTGTATTGGTAACTATATATCAGTTGTTTGGATATCTTAATCGCAGGCAGAGTAAGTTTAAATACAGATATCTAAGTATATTGTGTGTTTTTGTCAAGTTTAATTTTGGAATATTTAAATAACTTTTTTTTCTGATTATTTAACTACAGTCATAACATATTGTTATACTAATTTTGTGATAATTTAAATTAAATTATGTTTACCAGAGTCATAGGCTAAAGTCTGGCCTAGTTTATAATTTTTATATAGCCGTAACCTAGGACCTAGGCTAAGCTAGATTCAAACTTGTTTAAATTTTTAGCTTGCTTTAAGATATTAGTTTTCTTTTTAGGCTTTAGTGATATTTTTAGTAAGACTGGCATGTTGGTAAAAAATAGGTGCAAGTAGTAAATGTTAATAGTTTAAAGTATGTATGCTCTGTGTGATAGTTGTGAGACTGTGAGAGGTGAATATGTGAATAGCTGCCCTGTTTGTATTTTGAATGCAGATAATGTGTTGTTAAGGAAGGAGATTGCAAGTCTGAGTGAAAATGTGAATGAAATGAATGATTTGAGTTGAGAAAGGAGGGAAGTGTTAGGAAAAAAATTAGTAGGGATGTTGAGGCAAGGAGAGAGTGGGATATCAGGGTAGAGAGAACTATATGATTTCACCTAGGCAGTGATGATGAGACAGGGAAAAGTCTGACAGCAATTATTTTAACTAGTTCTGCATGATGAATGGAGAGTTGTAGATAATAGAAATAACAAGTTTAGGATTTCAAAAGTCAGTGTGCAGCAACAGGTTTGACTGTCTTCCAGATGGGGAGGGATCTGAGAAGGCCAATGGTAATGTTGGGTTTTCTAAAGGAAAAAAAACCGAGGCATTGCTAATTGGAGAGACTATGGTACAATACTTAGATAGGACTTTTCAAAATACAGATAGAAGGAAACTATTGAGAGTATGTTATCTAGGTGCCAGAGTGAGTGATATCGTGGATAGGATAGATAGAGAGATTTTTACAAATGTTGATTCAAATGTGATTGTGCATGTGGATACAAATGATATAAGACATAGAAGGTCAGAAGAATTAATAGCAGATTATAGGAGGTTGATTCAGAAGATGAAAGCTAGTGGAAGAAGGTGCGTGATTTCAGGATTTTTACCCAGGTTAGGTGCAGGTCAGGAATGGGAAAGTAGGGCTTAGGAAATTGTTTTTCGGAAAATATTAGGTTTTTGGATTTGTGGGGAGAATTTCTGGACAAATCTTTTTGCAGTAGACGAAGTTCACTTAAGTCGTAAAGGTGTTGAGCTTTTCAGTACCAGTTTGTAGACTTGTTCATCAAAAAACTAGGTATAGTTATGGGTGATGGGCTAAATGGTAACTGTAATAGTGGTGAGATAAATAAAATTAGCATTGTTACAGATTCAAATAAAGGTGATAACAATAAAAGTAACAGCATATCGAATATCAAATGCATTTAAACAAATGCTCATAGCCTTAGAAATAAAAAGATTAGCTGATTAGTTATACCATAAAGGAGAATCTAGACATTATTTCCTTAACTGAAGCATGGGTTAATGAAGAATTGTATAGAGATTCCTTAAAGGATAGATATCCTTATGTACAATAAATCGTACAGAATAGGGTCATTTTATAGGCTTCCTGACCGGAGTTAAGAATTAGACACGGAAAGGGTGAAAGAAATCGAGACAGCATGCCACAATAAAGAAAAAGGTATAGTCATAATTTGGGTGATTTTAATTTTTCTGGCATTCAATGGGATTCCTTGTCTAATATGGACCATAGTAGTTCTGTATTTTTAAATTGTATACTAGACAACTTTTTGAGCCAGATGGTCCATGAACCTACAAGACACAAAGCACTGTTAACTTAACATTAACTAACAATGAAAGGATAGTGGATGAGGTTAGAGTTGAGAATTTAGGAATTAGTGACCATAATATAATTAGATTTAACATGAAGTGATATTTGGGCAAAATTTACAAGTTAATGAGGAAAAAATTTTAGATTTCTGAAATGGCGATTTTACCAAATTTTGAGACATGCTTAGCATAATTGACTGGGATAAAGAGTTTAAAGACCAAAGCTGTTTTAATATGTGGGAACATTTTAAGTAAGTTTTGATGAATATTCAGTCAGTATGTTTTAAATATAAACCCATTAGGGTGATGAAGAGAAAACCTGTTTTGTGGAATAGAGAGAAGAGAGAAAAGTGCAGATGTTTTAATTGGGGAGTGTGATTTAAAAAAATATAGGAAAAATAGAAATGAACTTAACCACTTTGATGAAAGCCCACTTTGCTCGTCGAAGAATATCCCTGCATCGATTTCTAGCTAAATGAAAATAGCAAGAGTGATAGGAGAACGAGAATTTTTCCACCCCCGATACGCAGTCTCTCTAGCCTGAATGGCCAGAAAACAAGCACGATCGAACCATGGGTTATGAGGAGAGAAAGATTTAGTTGAAGAAGGAATGAGCCTGCTCATCCCATCAACGATTACAGCTCCCTCCTTATCTTTTAAATCTTTATACATCCATCATTATTCCTTACTGAGGTAGCCAATTTGTTTTGTTATCATCTGCAAACTTGGTAACCTTACATTTAAGTCCCTGGTCTAAATATTTTATGCATATGATGGTCTTAGGGAATTTCAAGCCACTGGTGACCTAAGAAATCGTTACAGACCACAAACATGTCTCCTCATTTCCATTAATAAATACTTTTCATTTTCATTGATTAATTAACTTATTATTATTATTATTATTATTATTATTATTATTATTATTATTATTATTATTATTATTATTATTATTATTATTATTATTCATTATTATTATTATTGTTATAAAAAACTTCCTTTTAATGTACTTTAATCCCCTATGCAGGGGGTAATACAGGAAATGAACTTTAAGGTCACGGCTATCCCAAACCAGCGCCACCAACGTGCTCGCAGTCGAGTTTTAATTCTTGCCCCTTTCTTCACACCACACAACTCTCTAATACCGATTCATTTCCTCATTTTATCAATTCTCTCACACCTAATAGCATGGCCCTAAGATTGTCCATACTGAACACATTGAACTTTTAGATTCATATACTTCTTATTTCCAGACTCATATGTCTCATTATAACTTACTTTTATATTACCATATAGGACGACAGGTAACACATGCTCTCATGTAAGACCATAGCGCACTCAAGACTTAGTTCCCTTTTACATCTCACTGCAACGATTTAATTGCATCCAAGCCAACTCTTCCTGGCCATTTCACAACTTTCGCTTCTACATCTGCATCCATTTCACGTTTCCCTTACTCATACCGAACATAATACCTTAAATATTAAACTCGAACACTTGTTCCAGCTGCTCACACCATCTAAACATAACTTCACACTGAGCGACTGTCCTCACCACAACCTAACTCTTATCTACGTTTTACTTTCAAGCCCTTCCTTTTACACACCCTGCCAAATCTCCTCTAACAATCCTCTCAAACTCTTCAGATTCAACCAACACAGAACAAATCCATTATCCGCAATATAATAGGTTAGGGCACCCTCCACTGCAACTCCATTCTCCATCATTCTATTATCACCATTTCCTTACCACCCCCCACCTTCTAAATTCTTTCAATAAACCCCATCACAATACTAAATTGAATAACCAAGGAGACATAACACATACCCTGGTCTTCACTCGCTTATAATATTAACCAATCACCTTTGACACCCATTTATTCTTACACACGCCTGCACTATCGTCATACATAACTTTTGATTCATTCAGAAGCCTACCACTCAACACCTATAATCACATAACACCTGCCATAGAAAGCTTCCCTATTTACCTCTATCATTACGCCGTTGCAAGTCCATAAAAACCTAAATACAATTTATTCCTTCTCCCTCATTTTCTCAATCATTGTTTCACTTGTAAAGGTATTTGATCGATCCACACATCCTCTACCAGTCCTAAACGCACCTTGTTCTTTCTTCACACATCAGTGCCATTCTCCACTCGACGCACTCTTTCGACAATATACTCAGCATAATCTTCCTTACAACAATGCAATATAACTAATACTCCCTATAATTCCTTTACAGTTCCCTTAAGCTCCCTTACCCCTTATATAAGGTAACTATTACTGCTCTCCTCCAATCCCTTGAACTATACCCTCTCATAAACGTCTTTTATATTGACAATTTCCAAATCCAAATCAAATCACAATCTCTGCCTCACGTTTGATCATCTCACACAGTAATTTCATCTATACCTGCAGATTTACCATTCCTTAACTTTTTCTTTCTCACAATACCCATTACCTCCTCCTTGCTAAATAGCCTCATCCCCAAAATACCTTATTCTTCTTGCACCATCAACCCACACACATATTTATCACCTCTTCCATTAACTGGCCAATATTATGGCAGATTTTTGTAAGTGTTCTTTCCACACTCCCGCTCACATCCATTTTCATCAGTTACAAAGCACCACCCCTATTCATTATTCTAAGCAGGTTCCTTATTCTCATTCTTAACCTTCGCGCTTCCTTCCAGAAGATCTTCCTATTTCTTGTAGTCCGCCATTCAATCTTTCTTCCAAACATGTGCATTTACCATCTTGTTTCTCCTAGCGATGCACCTTGTTAGGTATTTCTTTTTTCCCCCTTAGATGTATTTTCATAGAGCATCTTTCTTTTGATAACTTCATCAAATTTGTCTTTTAGTGCATTCAACACCACGCTTATTTTTATCTTTTAACCTTGCTTGCATCACCTCTTATTCCACCACTCACTGTTAACACATTCTTACTTCCTACTTTTAGCACATCCACATACTTATATTGCACTGCTTATCAATTGCTTCCTTCATTTGCTCCCAGATTTGTTCAGATTTTCAACTTGTTCACAATCAACTGAATTTTACTTGCGAGCTCTCTTACATACTTATCCGTTATTACCTTTTGTATCACTTAAATTTCTCATCTCTTAAATTTTCCCCACTTCCTTTCGTATCACTTCCTCTCCATCCAAGGCCCACTAACTTTAATTTACAGTAGAACACATAAATGATCCGATAATCCCAATCCTAAACCCCTCACTGATTTAAAATCTAACACATACTTCAACATCGTCCTTCTCACCAACACACAAATCAATCAATACCTTTTTACTTCGATACCATCTCTACCTACACCGAACTCTAGTTACTTATGAATACTCTGTATTTAAAGAAAGTATTACTTACACACATACCTCTCATCTCAAAGAAATCAGTCACCTTCCTAACCATCTCATTTTCTTCCCACCACCCCAAAACCACCTGTTTATACCATCCCTTTTTTGATCAACTATCCAACCATTTAGGTCACCCAGCACAATCTATCTGAAGCTCCTACTCACCCCATCCAAAACAATTCATTCCAGATATCCCAGAAATCACGTGCCTCTTCAAACATTAACCCCAGATGGACCATATGTCACAGCCACACATACCTTGACCTTTTCAAACTTAAATTTAACCGTTAGAACTCTAGTACTCACACACACAAAATCTACCATAGCTCTGTACCACAAGTCACTTATCAGAATTGCAACTCCTTCTCTCCCTTCTTTCCACACCTGCACACATACATTTCATACCACACCACTTATTTTCACCGTTTCCTTTCATCTTTATTTCAGTCACAGCGAGCAAATCAAATTTGCCCTTTCTAAATTCATCCATCATCACCTCTCCTCTTCTCCTCAACATTTATTACTGACATTCCATGTACCCATACGATTCATACATTTTCGCCGAAAGATAGAAGGCCGTTTACGGTGATCACGACCTTCTCCGAAGCATGCATTAGCATTCCTTTCAAAAGATAAGTGGTAGTGGGCAGCCAACCCAGCTACCACCGGCCCTTAGTCGCCTTCTATGGCACGCAGGACATACGATGTGGGCAATTCTTTCTCCCCCACACATAGGGATATAAGGGATACGGATGTCTGTAAGAGTTGTTTGGAGGACAGTGTGTATATCAACGCAAAAGAAAAAGGCAAACCATTAGGCACTTGAATACAACTATATGCAAAATGGGAGGTAATTTCATCGCTGCGAGTATGTGTATATTCTACCTCTAACTTTTATCATTCATCATCACCCACCTTCTTTCCCCAAGACTGGGGTGTAGGTGCGTAACTTGCACCGGAAACTGAAAAGTAGTAGAAGAATATGACGCAAGTCGAAAAGAAAGCCCAGACTTACCGCCCCTTTTATACCGTTTACTGACAGCTCGTCGCAGTCAGAAAATCCACCCTAGAGCTTCAAGGGACCGCGACGGACTCTCACTATGGCATCTCGTCAGTGTGGGGTTCATTCCATATATATATATATATATATATATATATATATATATATATAATATATATTTGATAGATTATAACTATACTAATAATACTGAAGTTTGTAATATACATATTATTTATATACCAGTAACTACTGGTTTATACTCCAGTTCCATCTTATACACTATACTAATATATATGGACATACTATCTGGGTTTATAACATTATGTGTTCCTTATTACTATTTTTTCCGGGCATACTCTAGCATTTCACGTTTATCTTCCTACCCATACATTTAGCATTTAATCACCAAAATTGGGGTTAATTCTCATAACAGACCAGCAAAAGTAATGCTACATATAAAAGTCCACATAATAAAGCTAACATAAATACCATTCAGGTTATGCCATCTAAGTGGTTCCCCTATCCTATACATTTATGCATGTTCATCTCAAAATCACATAATCATTTAATAAATCAGAAATATATAAGGAGTCGATACTCAAGTTTTAGGAGTTCATGTGGAGCTCAAGTGAACATTAAGTAATAAGGTACTACACACTGACATATAGGTATTATACATATAATAGGTCATACCTATAATTATTTAAACTCTATATTTTCTAATAGGCTCACTATTAAATTCATATAAGCTAATTAATAACGTTTAATCTCACTTAAACATATACTATAACCACCATGAGTAACATTTTATCAAAAGTAATATTATCACATATATTTAGGTTATATTATATACAGAATACGCCGAGAGGATAGTATGTATCATATAGATTGATAGTATTACATCCATGTATTTTATAAAAGGATTTCTTAGTTTAAGTGGAGTTTAAATATTGAAACGTAAAAAAATTAATTCGTTTATATATATTAAAATAATATATACATAAACATAACAATAATATATATAACTAGAGATATAATAGAGTTATCAATCATAGTTTAACAATGT
The DNA here is from genome assembly GCA_015478945.1 of Trachelipus rathkii. Classification (NCBI taxonomy): domain Eukaryota; kingdom Metazoa; phylum Arthropoda; class Malacostraca; order Isopoda; family Trachelipodidae; genus Trachelipus; species Trachelipus rathkii. The sequence continues at coordinate 11,513 of JABUQX010051855.1, forward strand.
TACCACACTTAACTATATTAAGATAAACGTCAATCAATAACTATGTATATAAAAATTGTATCTCGTAAGTGAGAGTCAGGTACCATATAAGTTTACAGATTATTATATTTATAAGTACCACACTTAGCATCCTAGATTATTATATTTCCGAATTAGGAGAATAATATAATTTACGATCACAGTAAACCACTTGAATTGATAGACCACTGTTATCGTTTTGCTTTCTCTAATTGCCCTCAAATGGACCATTTGATCGCTTCTTACTGCACTTCAAACCGGACGCGAAAGCGTGAACAGGGCATTACTGTCAGTTGACAATAACACACTAGAAACACCCCTGTTTTTCTCTCCATCATCTCCCAGCCAGTCCAAACTTATTGGCATTGAACACCTGGTTAGTTTCAACACACCCGGTGATTGCAATTAGTGTCACGCTTAATCCACCGCGCGGCCTCTATCATGCATACGCGTACGCATTTAATACCATTCCATAACAAATATGGTATTGCTCATATCACGGTTTTTTTCGATAATAGACAGTATGAACTTCGATATTTCAATAATGCGGTTTCTCATTTAATTGCAGATATTAAAAAAAGTCGTTATTTCTAGCATATCTTTATCCTAAGTTACCGATATTCAAAATTTTCACCTATTAGTTACTTATAGTGCCTTTAGTGATTATAAGTTTTAGATCTTAAATTGATGTTTTACCACCTTAATAAAATAGAAGGGAGTTCTATTTAAAAGCTATATTCCACTTCCTCGTCTGATAGAATTAGTAAAACTTTTTACAGGACAAGTTCAACTGCTGCGACCTACTGACAGTATCGAGCGTCAAAACGTAAGGCCTGATTTTTGAATAATGATTCACAGCGATAATCAACTCCAGCTATTTTAAGTTCCCTCAAACGTCGTTTCGAGTTTCATGATTCCAATATTTACAATTTAACACACATATCACCGAATCTTTTAAGAGAATATTACGATTGCATAAGAGTTTATTAATGAAATGCACTACGAATTGAGACCAATGAGCGACTTTCAAGCGGTCAAAACTATTCTCTTTTTTACTGAATATTTTTACATGCCTCTCGAATTCGCAATGGTTCCACATTTAATAATACACGGGCGGTGGGCACGATGGCACGGAATTTCGAACGAATTGCGTGATCATTAAAAAAACAAAAGAATTTGATTAATCAGAACTCTCAGGATGATTATCAGATTCATTACCGATATTCAAAAATTTCGAACGTGCTACTATAGCTGCTTTCCTTCTGGGACGCAATGAATTTGCAACCGCGGGAGTATCATTAATTGTGGTAGGGCCAGGAATGTTGCTTGCTGAGATGGTGGTGTAATGGAACCACTGAATTTGATAGCAATGACTATTTCCTCTGAGATTTTGATTTGATTTGGCCGACTGTTTGTTGTTACATGATAGCTTCTAAGTGAGAATAAAATGCTTTATATGGTAAACATTCATTTTGGACCTCACGAGTGAGTTTTCAGAACCTAGGACTGGAGCGTAAGCCTTATACTCTAGATCTCCAGTTATATAAACAGTGAATAATGCCCTTTGCCAATATGGTCGTCTCTTGACCGGACATTTTATAAGTATCGATGTCTCCTTATCTTATGTCTATCCCTATTTTTTTTTCCATGATGACTATGATATGAGGATCTTTTTCATCTCTCTTAAACGTAATAAATACTCATTATACATACCTAACCCGAGTCCCGGAAGTCTTACGAATATCTTCGTAGAAGGTAAAAAGATAAGTTCTTGCGGATCTTTCTAAATTTTATGGAATTGATTAGTTCTTCTCTAAGAAGGGTGAAGTTGGTAGGAATGTGGCTCAGTTTACATACGATATCTTGAATTAGCTGAGACCGAAATCTAACGGCATCATATAGAGAAACGAAGTATTAGAGCTAGTTATGAACATTACAAGTTCCACATAGCACTATCTCATTACATCCGAGAAGTACTGTTAATGTGCCTCTCTGAATTGATTAGCATTTAGCAGTGTTTTCTGCCAATGCTGTTGTACGATCTCTGGAAATATTCCAAATTTTTAAACGTCCACATCCTTATAGAGACATTATTTTACAGTCCGAATTGTACCTTCTCCACACTCTGATACAGACAATACTGCTCGAGAGCTTCCGCACCTTTATTAAAGACCGGGCATTGTCGACTATAATAACGCAATTCTCATAGTCCGGAACCTCTTTAACACACTCATATCATTGGACAATAAGACGTTTCGGGAGACGATTTAATTGTATACATCAGCATTCGCCGGTATATTCTAGCAGACATATTCTTGGAAAATACCCAAAAATGATTCACGACAAATTAACACCTGATCTAAAATCATCAATACCTGACAAGGAATAATATGCTGACCGTAACAAAATACTTAATTATTTAAGAGCGAGCAGGTGATATACCAAAGAGCTACAGAATAGTTAACACATATTTTTATATTTAGAAGTTGGATGGACCCTTTTAATTTTAATGAAAATGTTTAGTAAATCCACTGCTCAACATTTGAGAAAGGACGATAGAAATTGACTTGCACTTTTGTGAAATTAGTAAACTTCGGATATAAGAATAAGAAAAGTTGTTGAACTTTGTACAAGTCACACATTCCGATAAAACTCTTCTTATTGTATGACGAGCTGAAGTTATCCAGTAGCCCTTTAAACGAATGAAGGTCAAAGTAGCTTGAATGCCAAGATGTTTACAAGAAACATGTGCATCTCTGACAATCAGGGTGGTAAGATGATGGGACTTGCCAAGGACTACCGGATTGACTATCTCGAAACTATAGTAGTTAGTGCGAGACAACCGTCCTTTACTTCTTATAAGACCCAAATCGTCCAAAAAGAAGTTCAGGCGAGAAACTAAATCAGGTGGTTTTGAAGAAGTTGATCCCGATTGAATCTCTCTCAAAAAACGAAGTTCGACAGGAAAACTTTCTTGTTGCATAATCTTGAGCAAGAAAAGTCGAGCTTTCCTATCATTTTCAATAGGATCGATGGAAGATGTGCCGAATTTGTAGAGTAAAGCACATACTCTTAACAAAGTTGAAAGGGAAGAATACTTGGCCATGTCAATAACAGGAGGAGGTGGAGCTTGAATGACTGTGAAGGTAGTTGAAAGCCCTTCCTGCACACTCCTTGTTTGCTGATAACTAGGCCAATACACTTGGTCATGTTTAAGCCAAGCTGGTCCATTCTTCCATAGTTCGAGCTTCTTCATGAATTCGCGACAGGACAAACCACGAGTTATAAGGTCTGCAGGGTTTTCATCTGTTTTGACGTAGTTAAATGAGATCGGTATTAAATTATCGTTTCTCATAGATGAAACCATACTCTTAATGTCCTGTATACGATTCCGAACGAAAATTTGTTTTGTCCTGCTACCTCCTCCAGCTACCCATGCAAGAACGATTTGGGAGTCAGAAAAGACGTTGACCTTACTAAATTCAACCTCTTGTAGGCTAGTCACGATCTGCGGAAGGCATTTAAGCGCCAGAAAGATTGATAAAAGCTCTAAACAAGGAAGGGTTTTTCCCTTGAGAGGAGCTACTTTAGATTTGGCCCACATTAACGAAGGACCTTGTTCTGGGGAGGTGATGTAAGCCGCAAATCCATAGCTCTTTGAACTAGCATCGCAAAAGATGTTAAGGGTTGAATTAGTCGATGAGGTATCAAAACAAAAACGATTGAACGATAAACTCTTAAGAGAGTCAAGATCGGCCCTTAATTTTTCCCAATCCTCCTTTATTTCAAGATCGATAGGGTCATCCCAACTCATTTGTTTTTCCCATATACTCTCATCAAAGTCGACTCTCAATGTGACAGGAAGAAACAATGCAAGAGGATCAAAGATTTTATTAACTTGAGAGAGCAGATCTCTTTTTGAATTGACTGATGATAACTCAAAGTCTGCGAGTCTCAGGGTGTCATTACCAGGATGGTAAAGGTAACCTAGAACTTTTTCCTCTTCGCAGTTATGGGAAGAAAACATGTTATCCTGTTTTATTTGAGCCTTAAGATCTGAATGGTTAGTGTTCCAAGAACACAAGTTGAATCCTCCTTCCTTCATTCTTTGAACTGATGTGGTGTAAATGTTTCTCAGTACTTCTGGGGACGAGTGAGTGTAAATAAAATTATCTACATAAAGATTATTTATCAGAAGACGAGAGACTAAATCATAAGGATAGTTATTCTGAATGTGGTGTCTAATAACAGCTCCCAAAATGTAGGGGAACCAACAAATCTATACCTGGATAACAGGCTTGATTAAGAGAAGGAGCTCCTTTTGTACGAAGACTGCAATTGAATACAGGTCTTATCTTAGTTGATACCTGATCAGTCATTCTTATGACAGGCCTGTGGGGAACCCATACATATTTATGGAAGTCCTTCGGAGATACTTTGATGATTTCAATTATGCCGTTTTTCAGCTGTTCTTTAAAGACATCACTGTATGCTTTGTCGAGTAAACCCTGTAAATATGACATACAATACATTGAATAATTCACCCAATCTGGCATTGTTGCCAGATTCTGCAACACAATACTTTGAAGTTTGGTAAATAAATAGGAAAATATTTATATTAGCAAGGTATATTAAAATAAATTGAAAAAAGTTGAAATAAATTAAATTTCATATTCTTTTTATTCAAAAATAGCAAATTTTTAAAAAATCCATAGTAATTTGGTCCATGTACCGTATATATAATATATATCATATATTATATATATTATATATATATATAATAATATATATATATATATAATCATATATATATATATATATAAATATATACTAATATATTATATAATATATATATATATAATATATATAATATATAATAATATATATATATATTATATATATAATATTATATATATATATATATATTATATATATTGCTCGTGGCGCCAGAGGTGAGGTCACCGCCTCTGCATACGAGAGGACGCCTGGTTTCAAATCCTCCCGTAACGTTGGTTTTATCCTAACCTGGGGGCAGAATTGAAAACGACTGCTTAACACGTTTGGTGGCGCTGGTTTGGGAATGCCGGCCTTTAAAGTTCGAATTCCTGTGGTCCCCCCGTGTTACCCCTGCATAGGGGATAAAGCACGTTTAAAGTGTGTTTTATATATTATATATATATATTATATATATATATATAATATATATATATATATATATATATATATATTATATATTATATATAATATATATTATATATAGTATATATATATAATTTTTGGAATTAGGTTTGTGTGAAATTATTCAATTTTTTTATTTTTGTTTTTGTTTTGAACAGACCCCTATTAGCGATGCTGGTCCAGGAGAAAAAGATTTCAAAGTGAAAAGGACTTTAAAAAGATTACCTCAAACTTCAAAAATGTGTAAAAAAAGGATTAAAAAAAATTGTCAAAAAATCTGTTGCAAATATTAGAATATAACGCAAAAGCTAAAGTATTCAAAACCAAGAAAGCAGGAAAAAAAAGCAAGAACAAAGAAAAGATACCACCGTGGAAATATAGACTACAACAGGAAGTAAGTAAACTAAGACAAGAGGTATCGATAGTAGATGCTTCTGATGCGGCTATGAGTGTAATCAGAAAGGAACCTTAAACAGACACATGCTTACGCATCAAAAATATACTAAGGAGAGAAAACACAGTACAGAGTAACCAAATAACTCAGGCCATTGCAAGTAGAAAGATGTTAATAATAGCAAAGGCTAATAAGATTAAAAGGTATGATAAGAGAGATAAAGAGAAAAAACAAAATCAAATGTTTAAAGAGGATCAGGGAAGGTTCTATAGAGAACTACGAAATGATTCCATAAAAGTGTCAAACCCTCCTCCCAAAGAGGAAGTGGATAGATTCTGGAAAGGAATCTATGAAGATGAAAGAATGTTTAATAATCAAGCAGAATGGCTAGAGCAAATAAAGAATAGCCAAGAAACAACTAATATCGAACAAATGGAACATGTTGCAATTACAAAAAAAGAGATTGAAGATGTAATTAAAAAGAGTAGCAACTGGAAAACACCTGGACCAGATAGAGTTCAAAATGTATGGCTTAAGAAAATAAGAACACTATTGGAACCGCTTACCGCCTGTTATAATAGAATTATAAATGGAAGAGAAGAGATTCCTCAGTGGTTAACAACTGGAGAAACTGTGCTGATCCCAAAAAGCGAAGAAACCCAGAGACCAGAAAAGTATAGACCCATCACGTGTCTGCCAACCTTATATAAGGTATTTACGGGAGTGTTGGCAAAAAGGATCCAAGGACATTTGGATAACAATAACATCATAAGCGAAGAACAAAAAGGATGTTGTAAAAATAGTTATGGAACTAAAGACCAATTACTCATCAACAAAATGATTACAGAAAATTCGAGGAGGGCCCAGAAAAACCTAAGTATGGTATGGATAGACTATAAAAAGGCCTACGATAGTGTCCCTCACAATTGGATCAGAGAAGTTTTAAAAATATATAAAATTAGCCCTGAAATTATAAGATTCATAGACAATGCAATGAAGATATGGAAAGTTAATATAAATCTCCATTATGAAGAAGGAACTTTGGAAATAGAAGAAGTAAAAATTAAACGAGGAATATTCCAGGGAGACTCCATCTCCCCCTTAATATTTGTGCTCGCCATAAATCCTCTGAGTGCTTTAATTAATGGTTTGCAGAATGGATATCGTATAAATTCGAGAAACGAGAAGAAACCCAAAATAATTTCCCACCTATTCTATATGGACGACTTGAAACTCTACTCGTCAAATAGAGAAGAAACCATTAAACAAATAGAAATCGTAAAAAGGTTTTCTAATGACATATGCATGGAATTTGGGCTTGACAAATGTGCGTTTGTGCTACTCAAGAAAGGCAGAAGAATAGAAAGTGAGAACATAGAAATTGAAGGAGATATAATTAAAGAGTTAGAACAAGAACGCACGTATAAATATCTCGGAATAGAAGAGTCAGAAAAAATAGAAAACAACATAATGAAGGGAAAAATAAAAAAGGAATATAGGAGAAGATTAAAATTAATCTTAAAAACAGAATTGAACCCCAGAAACAAGATGCAAGCCATTAACACCTTGGCGATCCCGGTACTCTCATATGGTTTTGGGATCATCGACTGGATGCAGGAAGACTTAAACAAGCTGGATGTTATGACCAGAAAAATGCTGCACGCACATAAGATGACCTATAAAAACCAATGTGTACCACGGATACATGTATCAAGAAAAAAGGGAGGAATGGGAGTACCTACAATAGATATAATATACAAATCTGAAATAATAGGAATTGGAAAATATTTGAAGGGCAATGATGGAAGATTCATAGGATGGGTGCATGAACATGAAAACTTGAAACCTTCTACAACATCAATTATAAAAAAAATGAATGATTATCTAAGAGATGTGAGATTTGATGGAGAAGGCAGAAACAATGAAAGTTTGGAGAGAGAAATAAAGAATGCTAAGATGACATACAAAGAGAAGAGAGAAGAAGCAAATCTAGAACAATGGAAAAATCACACATTTGCCAAACACCATAAAAACATACTGGATGAAGCCTTCATTGACACGTACAAATCAAATGAAGTAATGATAAAAGGATGGCTAAAAAGTGAAGATGAAAGAACCATCCTAGCAGCCCAAGATCAGGCCCTCAGGACCAACTGGTTCAAAAAACACATAGAAGGGCAAAACATAACGGACAAATGCAGAATGTGCAGTGGAGGGTCGGAATCAGTATGTCACATACTATCTGAGTGTAAGTTTTTGCTGGAGAAGGGCACATACACAGAAAGACACAACAACATTTGCAGACTGATCCACTATAGATTATGCAGAAAATTTGAAATAGAAGTAAATACAGTTAACCACTGGGAACATAACCCAAACAATATAGAGGAAAACAACAGAGTCTTAATACTATATGATTACAACATACCAACCGACGCACAAGTCACTCATAACAAACCAGATATAGTCATCTATAACAAAACTGAAAATAAATGCTTGATTATAGAGGTCGGAGTCCCGTGGGATGGAAGAGTCTCGGCCTACGAAATTGAAAAAGAAATGAAATACCAAAGGCTAAAATACGAACTAAGGAGATTGTGGAATATAGATATAGTTGAAATAGTTCCAGTGATTGTGGGTGCTTCGGGAACAATAAAAAAGAGCCTAGAAAAACATCTCGAGAGACTCCCGGTAAAGGTATCCACACTGGAGCTGAGTATGACAGTAATCAAGAAGAGTTTAAGCATACTAAGAACTGTGCTGGGGTATATTCGAATGAAGACATCCGAAGAAGGGAAAATTAATGAGGGTTGTTCCTTAGGAATCAAGGTTTGATTCAAGAACAAAAGTTAAAAAAAAAAAAAAAAAAAAAAAAAAAAAAAAAAAAAAAAAAAAAAAAAAAAAAAAAAAAAAAAAAAAAAAAAAAAAAAAAAAAAAAAATAAAATTATTTAAATGTTCTGAGTGTGGCTATTGGGAGTTGGTAATAGAAAAAAAAAATTAAAAAACACAACATGCTTTATACACATCAAAATATGAAATTATTTAAATGTTCTGAGTGTGGCCATAAGTTTAATCAGAAAGGAAACTTAAAGACTCACATGCTTGCGCATCAAAATATAAAATTACTTAAATGTTCTGAGTGTGGCTATAAGTGTATAAATCGAAAAAGTACTTCTTTACTATTTTAGAAGATACTTAAAAACGCACATGCTTACGCATCAAAATATGAAATTATTTAAATGTTCTGAGTGCGACTATGAATGTAATCGGAAAGGAAGCTTAATAAGTCACATGCTTACGCATCAAAATATAAAGTTATTTAAATGTTCTGAGTGCTGCTATGAGTGTAACCATAAGGGGAGCTTAAGATTGCACATGCTTACGCATCAAAATATAAAATTATTTAAATGTTCTGAGTGTGGCTATGAATGTAATCACAAAGGAAGCTTAAAAACACACATTCTCACTCATCAAAATATAAAATTATTTAAATGTTCTGAGTGTGGCTATGAGTGTAATCAGAAAGTACACTTAAAAACGCACATGCTGACGCATCAAAGCACAAAATTACTTAAATGTTCTGAGTGCTGCTATGAGTGTAACCATAAAGGGAGCTTAAGATTACACATGCTTACGCATCAAAATATAAAATTATTTAAATGTTCTGAGTGTTACTATGAATGTAATCGGAAAGGAAGCTTAATAAGGCATATGCTTAGGCATCAAAATATAAAATTATTTAAATGTTCTGAGTGTGGCTATGAGTGTAATCACAAAGTAAGCTTAAAAAGACACATGCTTACGCATCAAAATATAATATGTTGACCTTTTCGCTGGTGGGGAGATCTCCGCGATGGGCCGGCTTCGGTGCGGGTTTTCCAATCCTAAAAGATTGGGAAGACAGTATGGGGGCCGACCTGTCGTGGAACGAACAAACTGCAAAAATTGGATTAGAACCATGAGAAGAAACAAAAAAGAAAAACATTGCCAGGGATTCGGAAGCCTTGGTCCCGGCCCTTACTCATTACGGAAGAGATGTGAAGGGGAACGGAGCTCTTTGGAGCGCATCAAACAATTTCTCCAAACTGAAGCAATGGGTTTAGATAACCCTGAAGTTCAGTCCACCGGAACTTCAACCTCCCCTGCTGGATTGTCAGAGGAACCTTTGGATCCTCCCAACCTAGATAGCCAACCACAGAAAAAAAAGAAAGCCTCTTACAATTGTGGGGGTGCAATTAGGAGTATGTGGTCGGAGGGGGATAAGAAAGAAATTTTTTGGTGTCTCACTTGCGCTAGCCATGAAATATTCCCAAGGAAAGGCACGAAGGAACGAGTGAAAAAGTGAAACAAATGATGTTAAAGAGAAAAAAGATAGATGGGGAGAAGATAGAAAATACACCAGATATGAGATTCAGCAGCATTGCTACAAACATCAGAAAAGGAAAAACCAACATAACAAAAGAACAAATAAAGCAGATAGAGGAGGAGGTTGAAGAGTACATACGAGGAAACTTTCTGAATAAAAATGATGAGGAGCCCATCAGTGGGAAGAAGGATGAATGGACACTATCCCGAAATCTGTACTTGATGGAAAGTTATTATATCGGAGAACTTATACCAGCAAAAACAAATAAGAGTGAACTGTGGAAATATGTAATTGAAAAAAAAAAAAAAGAGTTCAATGCAAATGATTTTATGGAGTACAGATTTGGAGGAAAATTTAAAAACGTGGACAGGAAAGGTATGATTAAGCCAAAACTGTGTATTATTAATTTTGTTAAAGAACGAAAAGAAACCGGCAAAAGAAAAATGAAATTTACATTACCAACGAAGGAAAACCTTGAAAAAATAAAAATGAAAGCACAAAACATAGTTGAGAATAAAATGGAAATTACTTTAGAATTGGTAGAAAATATAAAGGAAAAACGAACCAAAGAGTGCGCAGCGGTAAAAGAAAACAAAACAAAACAAACAAAGAAACAGGAGAGAACAAATAAAAACAAACAAGAGACTGCAACACAAATGAATAAAAAGAAAGAAATGTAAATATTGATTGATATAAAGGACCTGTATCAAAAAGAAAATCTAGGCAAGGACCAAACAACAATAATAGAAGAGGAAATAGTTGGTAGTGACATTTTGGAAGTAAAAGAGGGAAATGAGGAGAATGAAATGGAAACAGATGCAGAAAATTCGGATGTAGAAGAGATGGAAAATATAATGGATAATACAACAGAAGAACTGGAACCAGACAGAGAAAGAAATATGGAATGTCCAAACAGGAAATGAAGAATACTGCTCAGAGGAGGAAATGTTGATAAAAATAGCATAATATAGAGATGAAGACCTCATAAAGGGAATACAGAGCATATGCAAAATAAAAAAAAATCGGAAATTGGTTCCAAATGGAGAAATATACTAGGATAGCAGATAAAGTACTACCAAGAATTATCCCAGCCAATTGAAAGGCTGAGATTAATAGACTATATTATGCATTTGCCAGGGCAGTAGCGGACTGTATAAAAGCTAAAGTATTCAAAACCAAGAAAGCAGGAGAAAAAAGGAAGAACGAAGAAAAGATACCACCGTGGAAATATAGACTACAACAGGAAGTAAGTAAACTAAGACAAGAGGTATCGATAGTAGATGCTTACCGACGTGGTGTGATAACATCATAACAAACTATAAGAAGAGTTAAAAATATATTAAGGAAAGAAAACACAGTGCAAAATAACCAAATAACTCAGGCCATTGCAAGTAGAAATCTGTTAATAATAGCAAAGGCTAATAAGATTAAAAGGTATGAGAAGAGATAAAAAGTGAAAAACAAAATCAAATGTTTAAAGAGGATCAGGGAAGGTTCTATAGAGAACTACGAAATGATTCCATAAAAGTTTCGAACCCTCCTCCCAAAGAGGAAGTGGAAAGACTCTAGAAAGGAGTTTATGAAGATGAAAGAACGTTTAACAATCGAGCAGAATGGCTAGATCAAATAAAGAATAGCCAAGAAACGATTAATATCGAACAAATGGAACATGTAACAATTACAAAAAAACAAAAAGAGATTGAAGATGTAATTAAAAAGAGTAGCAACTGGAAAACACCTGGACCAGATAGAGTTCAAAATGCATGGCTTAAGAAAATAAGAACATTATTGGAACCGCTTACCTCTTGTTATAATAGAATTATAAATGGAAGAGAAGAAATTCCTCAGTGGTTAACAGCTGGAGAAACTGTGCTGATCTCAAAAAGCGAAGAAACTCAGAGACCTGAAAAGTATAGACCCATCACGTGTCTGCCAACCTTATATTTTACGGGAGTGTTGGCAAAAACTGGATAACAATAACATCATAAGCGAAGAACAAAAAGGATGTTGTAAAAATAGTTATGGAAGTAAGGACCAATTACTCATCAACAAAATGATTGCAGAAAATTCGAGGAGGGCGCAGAAAAACCTAAGTATGGCATGGATAGACTATAAAAAAGCCTACGATTGTGTCCCTCACAATTGGATCAGAGAAGTTTTAAAAATATATAAAAGCCCTGAAATTATAAGGTTCATAGAAAATGCAATGAAGATATGGAAAGTTAATATAAATCTCCATTATGAAGAAGGAAATTTGGTAATAGATGAAATAAAAATTAAGCGAGCAATATTCCAGGGAGACTCCATCTCTCCTTTAATATTTGTGCTTGCTATAAATCCTCTGAGCACTTTAATTAATGGATATCGTATAAATTCTAGAAATGAGAAGAAACCCAAAATAATTTCCCACCTATTTTATATGGACGACTTGAAACTTTACACGTCAAATAGAGAAGAAACCATTAAACAAATAGAAATCGTAAAAAAGTTTTCTAATGACATATGCATGGAATTTGGGCTAGATAAATGTGCGTTTTTGCTACTAAGAAAGGCAGAAGAACAGAAAGTGAGAATATAGAAATTGAAGGAGATATGATTAAGGAGTTAGAACAAGAACACACTTATAAATATTTCGGAATAGAAGAGTCAGAAAAAAATAAAAAACAACATAATAAAGGGAAAAATAAAAAAAAGGAATAGAGGAGAAGACTAAAATTAATCTTAAAATCGGAATTGAACCCCAGAAACAAGATGTAAGCCATTAACACCTTGGCGATCCCGGTACTCTCATATGGTTTTGGGATCATCGACTGGATGCAGGAAGACTTAAACAAGCTGGATGTTATGACCAGGAAAATGCTGCACGCACACAAGATGACTTATAAAAATCAATGTATGCCACGGGTACATGTATCCAGAAAAAAAGGAGGAATGGGAGTACCCATAATAGATATAATATACAAATGTGAAGTAATAAGAATTGGGAAGTATTTGAAGGGCAATGAGGGAAGATTCATTGGATGGGTACATGAACATGAAAGCTTGAAACCTTCATCAACATCAATTATAAAAAAAATGAATGATTATCTATGAGATGCGAGATTTGATGAAGAAGTAAGAAACAATGAAAGTTTGGAGAGAGAAATAAAGAGTCCTAAGATAACATACAAAGGGAAGAGAGAGGAAGCAAACCTGGAACAATGGAAGAATCACACATTTGCGAAACACCCTAAAAACATACTTGATGAACCATTCATTGACACTTATAGATCAAATGAAGTAATGATAAAAGAATGGCTATGAAGTGAAGATGAGAGAACCATCCTAGCAGCCCAAGATCAAGCCCTCAGGACCAACTGGTTCAAGAAGCACATAGAGGGGCAAAACATTACGGACAAAGGCAGAATGTGCAATGAATGGTCGGAATCAGTATGTCACATATTATCTGCATGTGAGGTTTTGCTGCTGAGGGGCTCTTACACTGAAAGACGTAACAGCATATGTAGACTGATCCATTATAGATTATGCAGAAAATTTGACATCGGAGTAAATACAGTTAACCACTGGGAACATAACCCAAATAATATGGAAGAAAACAACAGAGTCTTGATACTTTATGATTACAATATACCAACAGACGCACAAGTCACTCATAACAAACCAGATATAGTTATCCATAACAAAACTGAAAACAAATGTTGAATCATAGAGGTCGGAGTCCCGTGGGATGGAGGCGTCTCAGCCTACGAAAGAGAGAAAGAACTGAAATACCAAAGACTCGAGTACGAACTCGGGAGATTATGGAATATAGCCATCATTGAAATAGTTCCAGTTATTGTGGGAGCCACAGGAATAATAAAAAAAGAAGCCTGGAAAAACATCTTGAGAGGCTCCCGGTACAGGTATCAAAAATGGAGCTGGGTATGACGGGGATCAAAAAGAGTTTAAGTATATTGAGAACTGTACTGGGATATCGGTGAGACACCAAGAAAAGGGAAAATATGAGGATTGTTCTTAGGAGTGAGGTTCAATCCCGAACAATCCCATAAGGAAATATAACAGTATATTCCCTTAATAAAGGAGATTTATAAAATGATAAAAATTATTTAAATGTTCTGAGTGTAATCACAAAGTAAACTTAAAATCGCCAGTGATGTAACGGTATCCGGTCGGATATCCTGCCTTTTGGATAATCTCCGACTCCGGCGGGATCTTTCTATAAGAAATTGAACATTTTTTTAAAAAAAATCTGAACATTTAGTTTTATAAAAATAGTCCATTTATCAGCTTTAAAAATATTTAGCTGTAATTTCATAAATAAATAATCGTATATACACAAGTAGCAGTTGTGTAATTAGGAGATTTTGTTAAAAAAATTTTACTGGAAAGTCTTTTAGCAAATAATTTTGATTATTAATATTTGAAATTTTGAAAATTATTGGTCGATTTCGAGTATTTTGTAAGAGCATTTTTACAATTGCACCAATCCACTATAATTTAATTATCTCATTGAGAATATACAGTTAAATACATGAAAACAACAAATAACGTTTGTGGAGGAAGATTATGAAGAAAGCATTATTCAGAGTGATCACAATTTAATTCTTAATTATTATAATGAATACACCTTATAAATTCATAATAAGTACATATAATATCGTAGATTATCGATAATTGAACATAAAATAAAAACGGATAATGTTATTAAAAAACTTATAATCACATTTCCCATACGGTTTCGTATATCTATTTTTACACATCTAAGTTAAAAATTTATAGTAGATACAACATCAATTAACGCAGATTATTTTGTTCTATATCGAATTGTAATTAGAAATGTTCTGTCTGTTCTTCAAAAAAATTAGAAAAGCTCTTAATATTAATGTTTTATTAATGGTATAATTAATGATATAATATAATATAAAGTGATGTGTTATAATATTAAAAAATTAAGCAAAATAATTCTTTTACAATTATAAATACCTAAATCACCATTTAATTATAATTTGGCAAAATTAAATTAGAAATACTTGAGGTTCTTCCTTGTAGTAATTATATGCTAATATTAAGAAGTTCTTAAATATAAATATTGAACAAAATAATAGCAATTATAATAATTAGTGTTGACACCAATACTGATGTATGTGTCAAAACAGAGCATGACAGATATATAATAGAATCACTACAACAGTTATGAAATTTTTATACTTAGTAAATCGATGGTAAACAAATATAACATCATATGAACTTTTTAAACCCAATAATGAAGTATCATTTACGCCTCCAGATTATTATTTACCACCTTATATATGATAATATAGATTGCCAGGTATTATTTATTTTGATACCTGTAGTATTTCCAAATACCGTCCTAAGAATAACACATTATATTCATAAACACCAGATGCCTCAATATAGCTATTCGATTGTGTTGATCGTATCATAGAACACAATTTAAACTATTTCCCCACACAGGCCTCCTACTGTTAAGATTAAGATTTAAGTAAATATATATAATATATTATAATAAATAATATATATAAATAATATATATAAATATTATAATATATATAAATATTAATATAAAATATATAAATATAATATATTATTATATATATATAATATATAATCAAGTAAATAAATAATTTTAAAAGAATATTTTGGACTTAGGGTCAGGTTTTTAAAAATATACTTTAAAAAATAAATATTAATTACTCTAATTTGCTGCTACTGAGCTTTCTTAATATCCCAATAATATTACTTTACGTATCTCAAATATTTATTTTTTAAAAACTCTAAAAATTATAATTTTTTTCCTCAAATTTAATTTGAAATCATATTAAAACAAAAAAAAAATTAATTATATTTAGGTATTTTTATATATTTATTCAATTATAACATTGAAATAATAAAATTAAATATATTTTTTATTTTTTTATTTACCCCAATAATTTATTTTGAATTTACAATTTATTAACTATAAAACCCCGTTTTTTCCTATTTTTCCTCCTTTGGAGATGATGATAGAATGCCGTTCCTTCCTTTCCTTCCCTCCTTCTCCTCCTGCCTGCCCCCTCTTCCAAGTCACATTCTTTGTTTAAATGTTTAGGAGAGTTAATACCAAACATTCAAAAAAAAATAAAATAAATACAAAACAAAATAGTAATTCTATAAAAATATTACACCTTTAGACATAATACCATAAACTGTACTTATACCATATAGCCCATATCAATTTTAACACACCACACACACACACGCACACATAATAATATAATAATTATATATATATAAATTATATATAATATATATATAATATATATAATATATATATATAATATATATATATATATAATATATAATATATATATAATATATATATAATATATACTTAAAATTTAACTTTTTATTACCATTAAATGAAAACCTTTGTTCAATAAAAATTTGCAAACATCCATCATAATAAATACGTCGGCTAATTTACCACATTTCACAGATTAAAAAAAATATGGTTTATTAATTTTTAATAATTTAATTAATTTTATTTTTATTAAACATATTACAATATCTCAAGACTCACATTACATGAATGATTACATTCAAATCAATCGAACAAAAATATTATTTAATGATATTCTATTTCATAGGTTTCAATTTTCTTTATGAGAGAAATTTTTAATTGTCAATTCAAATTATTTTATTATTAACTATTATAATTTTTTAATAATTTGCTATTCAAATATAAGAGAGCATTGTTTAACTATGAATATAAATGTATTCAATTAATTTTATTTTATCTATCTATCTATTAATAAAAATATATCATAATAATATAATATATAATAATATAATAAATAATAATTAAAATAATTAATTAATAATAATAATAATAATAATAATAAAATAATAATAAAAATAAATAATAAATATTACATAAAATAATAATAATAATAATAAAACTAATAATAATAATAATTCATAATAATATTACCTAAAAATAAAATAATAATAATAATAAATTCCTGTCACAGAATAATAAAACTAATATCAATAAATAAGAATAAATACTAAAAAATAATAATAAAAAAATAATTAATAACGAACTACAATTATAATTCAATTTAACTAATAATACAATCAAATAATAATAATAATAATAAATAATAATTAAATAATAATAATAATAATAGATAATAATAATAATAATAATAGATAATAATAATAATAGCAATAATATAATAACATAACTACAATTATAATTTCAATTTTAACGAATAAAAACAATCAAATAATAATAATAATAATTAATAATAATAATAATAAAATTAATAAAATAGAAAATAATAATAATAATAAAATAATGATAATAATAAATAATAGTAAATATAATAATATAATAATATAAAATAAAATAACATGAAAATAAAATAATCTTAAATTCCAAGAATTAAAACGAACAAATCAATTACTATTTTATTATTATCTATTAATTTTAAAGGTGTCAATAAATATAATAAAGTATATTTTTGACTTAATAATAATAATTTTATATTTACTTTAGGAAATGTTTGAAATTTTAATTCACAATGATCCATTTATGACACAATAAAAGGAGAAATATTCAAACAAAGCGTCCGACAACTCTTCCTCTTTTATATATCATGAAAGTAAAATTATTCTTACTATTATTATTACTATGCATTACATTAATTATTAATTTTGTTATTTATGATTCTCTATTAATTTCCATTTACCTTTTAATTCGTCTTTCATTAATTAAAGTTTCGGCTTTAATGAAAAGAAGCAGTTAAAAAATTTCTTTAAACTGTAGATATTAAAAAGCTCTTTTTTCATTTGTTTAAATTTTCAATTTTCAATCATTAGAACATTTATTTTTTCTTTAAATTTAATAACATTTTTCTTCTCTTTCACTTTCTTCCCTTCTCACTATCTTCTTTCAAGAAATGATTTCAAAAATTTTTTTCCTTTCCCTTTTCTTGACTTCAGTTCTTGAACTATTTAAAAATCTCCCGAAAAGTTATTTTCATGGTCTTAACCTGAAGAAGCATAAAAAGGTCTTCAATAATAAATTAATTAATATTTTATTAAATCAAAATTTTGTTTCATGCTATTCATATATCATCTATTTCATCCAATAAATGATTTCATTTGATTAATCAAAGAATCATTTTTCCACTTTTTGCATTTTAAGTTTTCAAATTAAAGAAATAAATGGAATTTCAAACAATAATTCTATTCATAAGTTTTAATTATTATAATAAATAACTATAAAGATATTATCTTACTGATGGAAAAAGAAATTCGTCAAATACACACATACCCTCTTCTCACTGCATATATATATATATATATATATATATTATAATAATATATATATATATATATATAATAATATATATATATATTATATATATATATAAATATATATATATCATATAAAAGGTATATGATAGTATATATATATATATATGATATATATAAATATAATTATATATATAATAGAAAAAATAATATATAATAATATATTATATATATATATATAATATATATATAAAAATATATATAATAATAATATATTCCTATTACTGAAAATGTCTATACTAATATCAATAAAAATGTAACGTAATACCGAATATAGAAATACCATTACAATTTATAGTTAATAACTTTCTAAATTAAACTAATAGAATATCGCTAATCTTTACTAACGACCTCTTGTTTCTCATTATATTTTTTAAAAAAATTATACATATATAATATAGTTTTATCAAATAAATTAAAAGAATAAATAAATTATTTGAATTACTAAAAGTTTCAAATTTTCAAAACAATTGGAATAAAAACGAATTAGAAGCTAAAGCTACCAAGGTTAAATAAGTGCTAAATAAGTTCCCTCCCCCCATTTTTATATGCAAAATTTAACGACTGTGTAACTATAAGTAGATTTAAAATTAAATTAAAATAAGAAGAGCATATCTGTAAATTATTCCAAATATTTTTTTTTTATAAATGATATCTCCTTAAGTAAATGTACAAGAATGATAGATGTTCAAGCATTAACTATCCAAATAACTTATTGAAAGTTTTATTTTGTAAATTTGTAAATAAATTAAAAATTGTGATCAAATTTAAATTACCTTTATTAAATGTTGAATATTTACAATAAAATAACTAAACTAATCTTCAAAATTATTAATTAATAAACTATATTAATTAATCACCATATAAATTCTATTTCATTTGTTCTGTACGAAATAAATAAAACATATGAACCAAAATTATAATATATCACAACCTTACCAAACATCGTCTGGCATTTTTACATCTTTACCTTAAAAATCGCCTAACAACAATCTAAATCTTTTTGTAAAATATAAAAAAAATTCATAAATATCCTAACCTAACAACTTAACGTAACCTAACCAACCTTAACCTACAAACCTAACCTACTCCTAACCAACCTAACCAACCTAACCTAACCTAACCTAACCCTAACCTAAAACCTAACCTAACCAGAGTTGATATCTTTTTTCTCTTTTCTTTTTATATAAATTTACTATATGTATATAAGCAGAAAGACAATCTATACAGCATATAACATATCTCTATATAATGTATGAATGTAACATTACTATGATATATTTGGATATTATAATAATATATAAGATACTGTAATATATTATTTATATAAATAATAATATATATTTAGTGATAATATTTGAACTAAACTTTATACACATCTTTGTAAAACGGTTTGTACTACCAAAATACTACTTTTTTATCTGTATTAATGATATATATGTGTTAGTAAATATAATCTCTGATAATGAATGTAATGAATGTAACTATACTTTTACATGTTTTCTATATGTCTATATTTTATATGTTAAATAATACCTTTAGGGGCAGATTCTATACAAATACAAATATTTATACATATATACCAACGTTTATATATATTAACATATATATAATATAAATATAAAAATAATAAATTATTTAATATTTATATATGACTTAACAACATATATTTATATAAATACTTTATTAATAACTGTATTCGGTTCAGTTATACAAAAATTATAAATATTAGTTTATTCGTAGGGAAATTAGTTTACACGTAGGGAAATTTTAAATTTCTTAAAAATATGTCATAATATTGAAAAGTGAGAATTATTATTTGGCAGATTTCAACTTGCAAAATTGCAACTCTGATCATCCACCCTTTTAGCTTCATTTACTGTTACAAATAAAATTCTTGAAATTCCAGAATAGGTAAAAGTCATGTCTGTAACCAATTCCAATGAATATAATTTCAATATTATTTTAATAAAAATTCATCTTATATATATAAATATAAAAATTAAATATATAAAAAATATAAAATATAATATATATATATATATATTAATATATATATAAAAAATATAAATATAGTATATATAATATTATAATATATATATATATTATATCTGAAATATAAAATAATGTAACATAAGAGGATACAGATATATATATATATATATATAAATATATATATATAATTATAAATCTTTGAGTATTTTCTTTATATAAAAATATCTAATTAAAAATTTACCTTTGAAATTAAGAAAATAAAATATGCAAAAGTTTTAGGGGGATTTTAATAAAAAAAAAATTGATTTGATAAAAAAAATAATGAATTTCATTATTTTATTTAACTTTATTTAATTTTCATTCACCTATTATCTTAAAAATATATTCATAATAAGATAAAATAATTAAAATCTCTAAATTTAATATAATTTTTTTTTTGAAAAAAAAAAAAGATAATCAATGTAAATTCTTCTTTTTTTTTTGTATTTTAAATTGAAAGGTTAAAACCCTTAAAAAAAACACCTTAATCTAGGAAAAAATTCCCAAGAAAGCATTTGTAAATTAAACTTAATAATTCCCTTACGATTTAGAAAAGCACTGAATATACGCAATGTTAATTATTATATTTATATATTTAAAAATGATTAAATTTAATTTCATTATTAACAGGAAATAATAATAATAACAATAATATTAACGACTACTACACTACTACTACTACTACAATTAGAACTAAATAAAAGTATATAAGTAATGATAAGAAATGCATAAAATATCATAATGATATTCAGCATGGAAGTGAAGTGTAATAATAAAAAGAAATAAAAATGATAATAATAATAATAAATTAATACATGTAAAATTATATTTAAAACCTGTAATTTATAAATTTAAAAACCTACTATAAATATATATATATAAATATAATATTAAAATAAAATATATATATATAATAGTAATATATAATAAAAAAATTAAAGTAAAAAAATAATAAATAAAAAAAAAAAAATACAAAAGACAAAACAAAAAAAAAAAAGAAAAATAATAAAAAAAATTTAATAATCAAAATAACAATAAAAAAACAAAATAATAATAACATAGTAATAATATAATCAGTACAACAGAATATAATAAAAATGTTTCTTACATCATACAAGGTCATAAGAAATACCAAATATAACATTAAAATATAGAATAAATATAATATAATATATATATATTATATATATATATATATATATATATATATGATAAATATATATATATATATAAGTATATATATATATATATATATATATATATATAATATTAATATATATAATATATATATATATATATTAATATATATTATACTATAATATATATATATAATATATATATATATAGTATATATATTATATATATTATATATTATATAATATATATATATATAATATATATAAATATATATAAAATATATATTATATATATATTATAAATGAATTATATATATAAATATAAATATAATATATAATTAATATAATATTATTTTTGACACAAAATCAGTAGAAATATCAATATTCGACACCTAACATCCCTTAGTGTTCCTATTTAAGAATCTAAAAGTGCATGTCTTATACTACTTTTTCTTCTTTCTACTTCTTCATATTCTTCGGTTTCTTCCTTTGTCTAAATCACCCTACCCCCATCTTTGTTAGAATATTTGATGATTATGATTATGATTATATATTGATGTATTATTATTATATTATTATTATATATATATTATATATATATTATATAATATATATATATTATATGATAATGATAATGATTATGATATGATTATATTATATATATATATTATATATATGATATTTTTATACCATATGATATTGATATGATTATGATATTATGATGAATAAGATTATGATGATATGATGATATGATATGATAATGATTATGATGATATATTATCCACCTTAGTCACCAACACCTGGTAATTACTTTCAAAGTCCGTTAAAGTACTCTCACATAAAAGCCTTCCACATCCCCTCTGTCTTCTAAATTCGTTCTCTTCCACCTCTTCCATATTTGTTCCTCTGTCACTCACCGCTTCCTCCACCGCCTACCAATCTCTTATATCTCGCCGATTATCTTCGCCAGCCTTTCTTCCATTCCACTTCTTCGTCATGCCTCTCGTCTCATCTGTCACATTTCATACATCTTAGCTTCTTTTTGTATTCTTCCTCACAGAATCGATCTTCAAATCTCTCCTTATGTCCTCACTTCTTTTTCTCAGGGTAACCCCCTTTATTAATCTTCTACCCTTCATCTCTTCTCATCATTCTTACTGCTTACTGATTTACAACATTCCTCCCAAATCAGAATGTTCGCAAGTACTTTAATATCATTTCACCCGTTCTTTATTCTCTCTTCTCGATTTTTTACATTTGCAACCAACATTTTTGCAAATTTTCATCTTTCTCAGTTATTATGTTGGTTTTTCCCCCTCACAACTCCCTCAAAATATTTTTAATTTCTCAACCTTATTATTTTTCCTTCTATCTCATTTAAATCTCTTTCACTATACACTTTCCATAATCTTTCTTTCTTATTTTACTTACCTCTTCATTTTTACTTCCATCTCCATCATTCTTTAGAATCATCTCCCTCCTCCTTATAGTCTTAGGAAAAAAGTTACCCTAATTTTTCACATTTTCTTCTCCCATGAATTCTCATCATAAATATCCATAAATATCATAACAGTAACTATAGAACGCTTCCTTGTCTCACCCCCGTCTGAACCATCTCTCATCCCCCATTATCTTGTTTTTCTAGAAGCTATTTTCTTTATTTTTCTTATTATCTTTACCCATAATCCTTCCCCAAACTTTCCATAACTTTTCTTATTTATTCTATCAAATACTTTTCCAAAGTCCAAAAAAGCCCCACATCCTTCCCCTTTCCACCTCATCCACTCTTCATACCAACATTTCATAGATATTCTCTTTTGCTTTACGCTAAACCAATTATCATTTCTCCCGAAGACCCCTCAACTCTTTCCGCCCTGCTACTCCAATATCATTCATATATTCTATTTTACGTTTAAAATTCTATCCCTCTATACTAACCATACTCTTCATCATCCTTGTAAATCAATTTTGCTTCCCACTCCCTTCACACTTTCTCCTCTCCATATCTCTTATATTATATCGACAACCATTTTATCACTTCTTCTCCTATCTTATAAAAGCTCCTTTCTTAATCGTTCTACCCTCTTTCCCGTCTCTTTTCCATTTTTACTGCTCTCCACTCCTCCAATTCATTCCGCCACAGGCTCCTCTCTTGACCTCCTCCACTCTCCGTCCCCCACGTCCTCTCCCACATCAACAACTTTAATAACATAGAAATATATATAATTATATATATATATATGATAATATATATATATATATATATAATATTATATATATATAACAGTATTATATATATATATATATAGATATTATATATAGATATATATAATATATAATATATTATTATATATGCTAGTGATCCAAAACCTCGCCTCTCCCAAAAACCCTCCCACATCTATTACATCCATATATCCCCTGGCCCAACCCCTCACCATCCCTTTTAACATGTAATCCATCAACATATACCACCAATACAACTACTAACAACTTCCCACACACTCCCCTCCCATTAATTAAAAAATCCCAACTTTCCAACTCCTTAACAAAACCACCTAAACATCGCAACCGTTATATTCCAGCCCTACCAACCAAACCCGCCCCCAAAAAACCTCACACCCCAACAATAGCTAAATACCCAAATCTCATCCTTGATGCACTAAATCCCACACACACTTCCTTATACTACCATCTTAATCCCCCTCAACCATATCCGAATAATTTTTAATCCCTAACATCCTAACTCCAAAAAACTCCCCACAGAATCCCTCCCCAAGCCACCAATCCCCCACCTCACCAAACGTACATTTTTTTCCCCTCCCTACATCACATATTAAGTGACACAACCACCGACCTACAATCATATCATCTCCCTATCCTCATATCTCTTGACCTCCCCCACCAAACCCCCCCAAAAAAAATACCACACATACCAACTACAAAAAATCTGAACTGACAGAATTACTAACCATATAATCCCATAAAACCCTACACATACATGACATAACAACCATTAAACAACTCCATCAGTCATTTAAACAACACAATCATCAAATCATCCAATCTCTACATACCTAATTGTCACAGAAAATCCTACAATCCTAAACTATCCCCCCGAAATCATTATCAACAACTTAAACCAAATAAACTCCCGCCCAAAACTCATACCATACACCACATTAATCACTAACCAAATAACTAACCTAACATCTCTAATCTCAAAACCACTAACACTACTAATAAGTTTACAGAATACCTAACAGAAACAAATCCCGCAATTTATAATAATAAAACCTCATATCAAAAAAAACTAAACTAGGATTTGATAAACTTATCTACACCAATCCCCTCCCCCACAGACTCCCCCCTTCCTCAAAACAACAATCAGACTGCCTCCAAAAAAAAAAAAAAAAAAAAAAAAAAAAAAAAAAAAAAAAAAAAAAAAAAAAAAAAAAAAAAAAAAAAAAAAAAAAAAAAAAAAAAAAAAAAAAAAAAAAAAAAAAAAGAAAAGAAAAAAAAAAAAAAAAAATAAAAAAAAAAATCACTACCAAATCCCCTTAAACCTACCCCCTCATTAATAATAACAAAAAAACAACTCAAAAAAAACCCCTCATTCACAACTCTCCAACTCCTTTCAAACCAACATACATATAACAATCAAACCCTAAAAATTCACACAACGTACCAGACTCAATCTCAAACTTCCACCTAACACCCTAGGATTGAAATGCAATTCTTCTCATCCAGAAATCTAAAAAAATCTCAAACTAATTACTATACCCCCCAGATCTTTGGAACAATCATTTCATTATTTCCAAAAATTAAACCTTAAAAAAACCCCAATGCCCCATCCTCCTATTCCCCAATCTTCCTTTCTCCACAGCACAAACTGCTGAAAAACTAATATAAAAAAAAAAACACTCTTCACCCTCCCAAATTTCCAACAATTAAATAAACCATTTCAACGAACACAGCCCTTCCACGCCCTACACAACACAAAATGCTCAACCCAACCCCACACACAATCCATACTTACAGCCACGACATAACAAACCTTACACTCCCCACAAACCTTAACAAAAAAGCCCGCAACCCCCTAAAAACATATTATAAATTAATCTTCAAATCACCAATAGAGATACCAAATTCCTCCAAAAAAACCCTCCAACCCACAAACTTCAAAACACCACACCCATGCCCTCACACCTCAACCACCACAATCGCCCACCCCTTACCAACCAATCACCAAACTAATACACCAACGACACACCATCCCACATGCCAAAACACCACCACCGCAGCACACCCAAAAACCTACAATAAAAAACTACCACAATAAAACAGCCCCCCAAACCCAACCCCTAACCACTGACCCCACCAACCACCACCCAAACAAACAACCCAAACCCCTCCCAAACAAAACCCCAAAAAAGACTGCACACACACACAAGACCCCCCCACCACACCAAATTACTCCCAACACAACAAAAACCACCCAACCCAAA
Source organism: Trachelipus rathkii (assembly GCA_015478945.1). Classification (NCBI taxonomy): domain Eukaryota; kingdom Metazoa; phylum Arthropoda; class Malacostraca; order Isopoda; family Trachelipodidae; genus Trachelipus; species Trachelipus rathkii. The sequence goes on from JABUQX010051855.1 coordinate 37,527, forward strand.
CACAACACACAAACACACACACAAGCACACAAACAAACCCACAACAAAAACCCCCCCCCACCCACACACCCAACCAACAAAAAAAGCAAACAAAACCAACCCCTAAAAAACATAACAACAACCCCACCACAACACACACACACCCCACCCTACCCAAAACAAACACAACCAAAAAACACAATCCAACCCACCAGCCAAACCAAAACCTCCAACCCCCCCACACAAAAAACCCCCCCCCCACCAGGCCAAACAAAACATCACAACCAACACCCCCCACCCGCAAAACCCCCAAACCAACCCAAAAACTAAACAAACACAAAACCCCCAAAACAACACTAAAACCCCACCCAACATCCCCCACAAAAACACCCAAAAACCCCAAAAACCCGTCCCACAGACAGCCACCACCCAAACATTGCAATTATAAACAGATGCCAACTACAACAACCCACCATCACACAATCCCACACCAAAACACGTCCAACCCCCCACGCCCCACACCTTCTAACTCACGACAATCCGCCCTTAACCCCACTCCCTAATAAGCCACAAAAAAAAATAAAAAAAAAAAAAAAAAAAAAAAAAAAAAAAAAAAAAAAAAAAAATAAATAAAAAAAAAAAGACAAACAAAAAGAAATCAAACCAACAAAAAAAAACACACAAACCAAAAAAAAATAAAAAAAACAAGCAAAGATACACCAAACCCAAAAACCAAGACCGCCAAAAAAAAAAAACACAAAACAAAAAAAAAAACAAAAAACACACCCACCCCAAAAACAAAAAAATAACCAACCCACCCAAACAAAACCAAAAAAAAACCCAAACAACAATAAAAACAAACAACAGAGGCCAACAATCACCGACCAAAAACAGAACCCAAACACCAAAAAAAAACACACAAACAATTAATAAACAATAAATAAAAAAAAACTTTGATACCAAACTTATATCACAAAATACAAAAACAAAAGGTAAAATCAACAAGAAAAAAACAAAATAAAAAAATCAAAGAATCAAGAACATACAACAATAATAAAAAAACAAAAAAAAAAAAAATAAAAAACAAACAAAAAAAAAAAAAACCACAGACTAACTACAAACAACAAAACACAACCTAAACCATTGCATATCAAAAACAACCTGAAGACAAGGCTTTCAAAACCATCAACATCACAGACCCTCCCATCCCCACTCAAACAACAGCGAACCACTCTAAGTAGGCCTGCACTTGAAGGCTACAAACCCCAGTGTATCATCAGACAGACAAACACATAACTACAGACGGAACCCCAGAAATCCCCTGGGCGCTTCAAGACTCCGCCGTTGTATCCCCCCTTCCCTATCTTCTTTACACTCCCTCTTCCCCCTTTTGTGCATGATCCTGGTAATGCCGAAAGTACTCCTCCTAATAGCGAAGATATGAACTTTCAATCTTTCTTTCTTTCTTTCCATCTATTCATACTTTTACTTCTTATAATGGTGATGTCTGTATATTCATCTATTATATTATTATTTATATTATTCATATATTTTTATATTATGATTATTATATTATGATTATCATTATTATTATTAATTAATTATTTATTATTCATATTATTATTATTATTATATTATTATTTATATTATTATTATTATTATTATTATTATTATGATTTTATTATTATTATTATTATTATTATATTATTATTATTATTATTATTATATTATTTGATTATTATTATTATATTATTATTTATTATTAATTCTATTATTATTAATTTCGTTTATTTAATTTGGTTGACGCGGGGTTTCGGTTGGTTTGGTTGCCTTAAAAAGCGGGGTAATTGGTTGTTGGCATTAGTAATCTTACCTATATTGTGTAAATTTCATTATCATCAGTTTATCCTGTTATATGACCCCAAGGTTAGGGTGATCTCTGAGCCTGAACCGTCCGTTACCCGGCTACGGGAAGTATAGGTAAGTTTGCTATCGAAACTTCTTCTCATACAGTCCAACCGTTCTTTGATTGCCTCAACATACAGAGAGCGCCAATCATTTTCACCTAGTAGGTTGTTATATGGAATAATTGCATACACATTTTATATTATAGTGAAAATGTGGTAGCTTGGCAAAACCACACACTATCATCTCTATTGATAAGATGTTGTTAGTTTTTTAGGGATTTTGATTTTAATTACGGGTATTTTCGAAATCCAACTTAACTATTATTTTAATCTTCTTTAAATCTAGCAATGTCGAAAACTGATTGCAGTAAAGCTCTTTTCACATACTAATCCACAAATATATACCATATGGGACAGTCTCTTATCTAAACTCATATAGTCAAATTACTTCATGTTTATCCTTTTGATTATGAGGGTGCTCGTGCCACTTTAAATGCTTTCCATTTCCAGCAGAATGTATTATCTCTCCTGTCTTCAACTTTTATCCGCGCCACAACCACCTCCTGTAGAACACTGGTGTTTCCAATCTATAATGCCTTCAATATGGAGTAAGTCTATTGATCCAATAAATAGCATAATAGAAACACACTTTTCACTCATAATTATTTATTGTCCTCAAAAATCATATTATTCCATAATAATTGACTGTTAACACTTTCAAACGCCGCGTTTCGCGGTTCAAATCGGATCCTTGTTCCTTGAATTCTGGTTCTTCTCAATTCCTTTAGTTATATATTTTCTTTTAATTTCTTTAATAATTAATATTTTTTTCTTATTCATATGTGTTTTCGAGTGTTTTGAAAAACCCCTTTGCACCGCTTATTTAGGGATTCCTGCCTTTGATTCTTTTAATGAGAATTTAGTGGATACTAATCATTCAGCTTAATATTAGAGGATCTTTTTAGCCCCAGAATTTGTTTATGTCCTGGTCCAAATTAGAACTAGATACGGAGTAATAAAACAAGATAAGTGGCAAAAAGATATACTTGGATCTGCTAATTTTGAAATTTTTGTTTTATTGTTTGTTTTAATTATGGTTTATTATCCCAAGTCCAGTTCCAAAGTCATTCATTAGGATGGCTTCTGAGGAACAGTGATAAGAAATTCCATTAATAAAGGTAGTTCATCATTCTGGCGTTACTAATAATATATACTAATATATTATATAATATATACTAATATATTATTAATTATATATATTATATTATTATATTATATATATAATATATTATATATATAATATATATAATATATATATATATAATATATATATATATATAATATATATATATTATACTATAATTATCTGTGCCTGGTTTTTTAGATGCCATGGGTCTTCTTCTATTTCTTTAAACCATTCGGGCACTTTTTATTTTTTTAGTTCCACTTGTTGAACACCCACCTTTCTTCCATCTAGACACTAATCTCTTAATTCCTAAACGAAACACAGGGATCTTTAGAGTGCTTCTGTGCAACGAAGAACATAAGGCATTACAACTGTATTTTCTCACCTTTTGTTCTCAATATCCTCATTTTTAGATCAAATGAGAATTGGTTGCGAATATAGTACACATCGAAATCTAATCTTGTTTTTCGAGTGTCTGATTTTGATAGTTTCCTGAAATTTACATACTCCGATGGGTTAAGTTAACATCATGTTAAGTACTACTTTTAAATATTCAATCTGTTCTGACGAAATCTATTTACGGTCCTAACTACTAGTGGCTCATCCTAAATTCTATATCTTGCACGACTGAATAGTACAAAACTAGAAACACATCTCCCTCTCTTCATCTCCTTTAATTCTAAAGTAACTCATTCTTTTGGGTGGTTTCAATGTTCTTAGCCACTCGCCCAGTTTTCTTTTTTCTTTTAAGTTCTCAGTAATGTAGTGAAAATCTTCAAAAAACCTTATTAATCTTCTCCTTCCAGGATATGATCTTTTTGAGCCAGTTTGGTGCAACGTGACCTATTCATATATTCCCTGATTCGTCTTGGTATTGATAGAGGACCATTTAAATAAATTTTTAAGAATACTACCTTTGCTTTTTACTCCCAAATATCTTATCCATACTTTAGCACAAATGCTTTACACTGTGTAGTCTATAGCCTATAGTTTCGTAATATAATAATAATAATAATTTTAATTTAAATATTATAAACATCTTCCTAATTCTTCATTATAAGTGTAGCACAATTTCTAATACAAATTATCTCTTAAATCAATTTAGCTTCAGACATAAGATAAAACTGCTGTTCGACTAAACAATCGAAGGAAATATAATAAATAAATTATATAAAATAATTAATTTCTAATTATTTAGTTGACAATTATTCATAAAACATAATGAATAATGAGAGTGTAGTTTCCGCAAGTAATTAAATTTAATTGAGAACTAAAACATGCAAATAAGTGGAAAGATTTCACGCGAGTAAGGAAACGAAAATAAATAGTATGCGGATAATTAGCAAAATATTTCGTTGGAGGTAGATCACCTTAAAAACTATTGGGTAAAATCATTTAAAGTCGAAATATGATTTTCTTATATAAGAATATAGTTATGACGATGTGAACCCGGAAAAAGTTAGGAATACCCATTTTAAAATAAAAGAATACGGTGGGAAAACCTTAAAAATGAGAGGGAGAATCGGATAAGGACAGGGAAGGGGTCAGTGGAATGGGCGGGACATATTACACGAATATGTTAAGAAAAGGGATAATTTACTCCACTTCAAAATAATGGAAGGAAGCAAATTGGAGGTCTGTGACTATTACGCAAATAAATGTGGTATCAGACTTTGGCTCTAAAAATATATATCCTCAACATTACGAATGAAAATTGAACTTTTTGCGTCACTTTATACCCCATTATGGAGAATAGACAATGAAACACATTCAAAGAAGGAAAAAAAATGACCGTGGCGTTTGTCTAAAGAATGGCTAAAAATACAGAAAATCACGCGAAAACATTAGTTATCTGTGTCGATTTCCGGAATTCGTGCAAGTGACATCTGTTAATTTGCGTGCCCGTGGAACACTAAAGAAAATTAGAGTAACTGTATAACGAATCAAAATAATGTATCCTCAAAATGAATGCTTGCTTCTTGACATTATCGTGCCAAAAATGGAGGAAATGTCAACAGGTCCTAAAACGATTGGGGGGGATAGGTTGGCATTCACTCCATTATCCATTTCCTATACCACTAATAGTAATAACTTTTCTCGCAATTAAATAAAATATAAAGATCGTAAATTAATAAATACTAAGCCATCCCCAATTTGAAGGTTTGCATAAAGACTACCATCTTTTCGCTCAATAATTTCTCTACTCTTCTAGGTATTCTCCACTCTTGATTCTTTCGAGCCTAATAAAATCCCTCCAAAATTTCTCACCCAGTGCCCCTACCAAAGGAATCCCAAATTTGATAACAGTAATCATCCAATTAATTTACAACCTCAATTGTTCTTAATCTGCTTTCTTCTGAGCTTAACACTTAAAATAAGTGCGCTCATGTTCTGGCAAACTTATGCGGATTTAACTAAATCAATTCTAACTGGTTTATAAATCTCACCTGTAGGATTCAGATTAAACAACCTATGTGATCCTGACCCTCGCTCCTGTTTGGCTCATATACATTTGTTAAAACTAGCATTAATATCAAATCTTGTCATGAGAATTAAGTCTTAGCTCCTGCTCTTTACCTAAATCGCCCTTCTCTTGTCACTTCGACATATAATCACTCACTTTTTACTCACACACCCCAATCGTATTTAAACATCGAGTCTCTAAGATATCCTCTTAGCATCCGTTTGCTACGAATACCTGTCAGCTTCAGCCTGGGAAGGAGTTATGCGCAAACTTATGTTTAATATACTTACCCTAAACCTCAATTACACCCCACACTGATCGCCCAGAAGTGGTATTCGTAAAAGTTAAACTACAACTATATTCTGGAAGATCTACAAATTAATCTAATTATTAGGGCTGATGCCCTTGGTCCTTAAAGATTATTCGGAGATTTCGGTTTTATCTAAGTAATAGAATAATCAGGTTATACTCTAATTGCCCCGTCCAGGTTATGTCAGGTATCAATAGACATATCGAAAGGAATTACGATAGAAAATAGATTATTCATAGGACTACAAATTACTATTTTTGATATTTTTCTAAACTTTCCACAACGTTTTTAAAGATATTTGTCCTTCCTCTTTAAATCTCTTGGACTTTCTCTCACTGATATTCATAAATTTACCTAGTTGTTCTATAGTGACATTTATGTTGTAGATGGTCACTTGGTCATCAATTTAAAATTTAACATAATCAGTGATATTCTTCAAGATTTCAGGTGTCCATATCCCCAACTTCTATCTTTTCTACATTTTCAATTAAGACCTTTTTCTCTATATCAACTTTATATTATTCCTATATTCATATCCGATGACTCCCAAACCAAACGGCTTTAAAAACCATTCAAAAATTTTTCTGAGACTACGATTGTCCAATCCCAACAGCCAAGTTAAACAGTCATAACCAGATTACGTAATTGACTTTCTGATTAGTAATATATACTTTGTAATCTCTAACATGGTATATATAATGGCAAGGATGAAACATTATTAAGTATGCTATAAATATATCTAATGACACTTACAAACCGCTAAGTATCATATTTCATAATTGCTATCCAAACCTCAGACCAGAATTCTTTCCGCAAACAACTTACAAAACCTTCCTTAATCTATGTATCTTAATATTCTTAACGTTTCTCCTTGTGTGGCACTCTCAATGTTGTAATGGGCTGCAGCCGCTTTTTAATAAGCTTCTTTTCTCATATCATCACCACTTTCTTGCTTATTAACTGTAAATAGGAAGCATTTTCGTGCAGTTGTTAATGGAATTATGCAAAATCACATTAATATGTGGTGGCTTTCCCTAACAAATTATCTACAATTCTCCATGATCAAGATTTTGATAGTCTAGGGATTTGATTTATACTTAATTTTTTCTCCCTAACATACTATATTTTAATCTCATTTTTCATAGCTTGAGTACGAAATGTTGGCATAAGCCTCTTCTGCATAATCATTCATCACATATTATTACTAAATGGAACAAGTGCCTGCTATTCTAAATTCAACTTATATAGTCAAATACTTATTACCTTCCTATTTTTGTAGGTACGATGTGTTCGTGTACCACTTATATATTCTTCTCAGTAAGAGTAATATATTTTACTCTCTCTTACTGCCCAACTTTCTGCTGGCCCAGCATGAACTTTAAACAATTCTAATGCTCTTAATCTTAATACCTTTCATTAGGATAAAGTCTGAACACCACTTCCTTCATTATTTTTTTTTCCAACATTCCCTTGACCTTGCACCACTTTCAAAATGCCTTATTATATTGCATAACAGTGAGTAGTGTTTACTACCCTAATTATTGACCTGGATAATTCTGGTTCCACTCAATTATCCGTTATAGAAGTGAATATTGAGTTAGGCCCTACGGCTCCTTTATTATTGCTCACCTAGAGTCTATAATATGCTTACGATGTTTTCTTGTGTGTTTGAATAGCTGATACGAGAGTAGCAATCAATTAATGATTACTAAAATAAATATCAAATTAATATGCTACAGTATATTTCCAAATCGGTAGTATCTAAAAATTACCCCATAATAAAGGTTGCACCCGACCGCCGGATAGGTTTCAAAAACATAAAATAAAATAAATAAACATAATATATATAAATAAATAAAATAATAAAAAAAACTTAAAAAATAAAAAATAATAATTATATCTTCCAAAAACTATACAATAGTACTATACAGCCATAAATGAATATACATTTTCTGGTAAATTCTTATGTAAAAATTTCCATTAAGAAAAATTGGTTTAATATAATAATAACAACAAAAAATAAAATAACTGAACTCGGAAATCATTTATTGCGAGAGTTCTATATATTTCGAACTAGTGCAAAGCGCTCTAATTCGCTAACTATAAAGATTAGCATAATGTGCGAGAGCAACACCTACTTGGCATCTACGTAACTCGAATAAAATATATCTGGGCTCTCCTGCCATAAAAAAATCAAATATACTCTCTAATTACAAAATCTTTAATAAGATAAATCTGCCTTTCCTTTTTTCCACTTGATTTTCCGCTTCTGTACTGTGTTTTCTGTATGTCTAAAACCTACAACACAATACTGAAAAGGACCCATAATCCTCCTAATCGGGGCTCCTTTTTTCATATATAATTCATACCCTATGCGCGCAGCCAGATTCCCGAAGGCATCGGGGTCTACCTACCATAGAACATAGAAAGAGACTTCTTCCTCTCAGAGTGACTTTCGCGTGATGGCCTCTCCCTTCCTCCGCCCGTCGGATGGACAAGCAACTACTGGGGATCGGGTGCATGGGGATACACCTAATAGATCTTCTCGGCGGCGAAGGCCTAGTGCGCCCGGCCTCGCTGCCACTCTCGTTCCGCACGTGGTTAAGGTGCGTACCGGAGAGAAAGCCCGCGCTCGCTTCCCGGACCCGTCTGGCCCATTTGATCAGTCTGATTTTCAAGCTGGCTGTACTTCTCTCATGGCGTGGTGGTAATTACCTTCTAGCTCACAATTCTCCTCCGGTCCCGCTCCTGCCGCAACGACGCCGCATATGTCCGAGCCAAATGTGCTCGAAAAAGGGAAGGCAAGCCGCCTTCCTGCACTCACCCCTACCTACTCAACTGATCTCCCCGGTTCCCGGCTAGCGGATAAGCTCTCACCCTTGCCTTGATTTTTTCGGTTTAGCTCTAAAGACGTCTTTTTAATTAAAACGGGTCATTCATTATACTTAATATAACTTAAATTGTCTCCTTAGATATCTTATTCTAGTGTTTTTAACGTCATGGGACAATAATACGTCTATATCTTATACAGAAACGGGTTCCCTCTATACAAGTGATTCGGCTCCTTTCGTTCGACTCGAGTTCACAACTATTACGAATCAGTATTTAGATACAACTCACTATACTTCTTTTATTTCTTACTTTATTCTTTCTTTGCTCTTTACACTTAGGGATCTTATGGGCTTTGAGTCATTGTGGGAAATTGCTACACCTCAGACTTCCTCAATACATAGAGGTCTCCCTTTTTCTTCGACGTAGCATGAGTATGCATGGCCCTTGTCGGGGACTATACATCAATCTAATGTCTCTCTTCCTTTGAGGTTTTAAACTTCTACCTATCTTCTTTGTGTCTTTACTTTTATCTATTATTATTTCTCTGTTTATGTTTCTGTCTCCATTTTATCAGTCTATCTGTTATGATCGAGTGATCCGACGGGACACATATCCTTCGGCGCCACTCCCTAGGATCTCTCGCGATTGACCTTGTATGCGGTTGTGTATATCTCACTCTCCCTCTGTACTCCTTTAATCCCAGTCAAATTTAGTTCTATAAACTTGATATCATCATGACCTTGCAACGATAACTCCTCGCTGTACTTCTAAATCTGCTTCACTCCTTTATTGCCGACGGATTCTCAACTCTCCATCTTTATTCCACTGCATTATAGAACCATCAAGAACTGACTCTGGGCTCCCTCTCCTCTGCATCTAGAGTTGCCTCTCGTACTTATCAGCTTCTCTGAATTCTATTTACTTGCCTACCTCAGGATATGAGGAATTTTCCCCTGCAGGTAGGGCCGATCATACGCAACACTTTGTCCGATAATTTACAAACTCTTTGATATTAAATCAACTTTATCCTTACATCTCCCTCTTCAAAAACACCTCCTATATCCATTTATCCCTCTTATTTTTCTTCGACGAGTAATTCTAACGTTGACTCCACCTGTTGACGACATATAAACATTCTTGGATCTTACATGAAAATAAACAAAAATTAATCAAATCGTATCTTGCGATAAAACCTCATATCCACAAAACGGTTATTTATTAAATCTAAAGTTATATAAATGGTTATATCCTCAAAGAATAAAACATGGTTTATGATAAGTTTTCATGATCAAAAGG
>JABUQX010051855.1:52500-72310 GCA_015478945.1 Trachelipus rathkii
CCTCGTAAGAAATTATGGTCGTATTGCACGAAATTCATGCTAAAACTGTGTAAGTATTTCTTACCGAGCGGAAGCACAAATAATAAAAACGAAAACGGTCTTAATTTACATAAATCTAAATGCCATCATCAATTTCAAAACAAACAAGCAAACAAGAAAAACGTAAAAAATCAGTTGATTTAAGTAATTTTATTCAATTCTTGCCAACTCTCACTCTAACTCCTTTAATTATTTCTGCAAACTTGATGTTGGAGCCCAATGCTAGGTTCTAGCATTACCAGGGATGCAGTGATTTCGTGATTTTTGTGTGAAGACCGTTAACTTCAGGGTTGCTCTATTTAGTACCTCATCCTTTCCATCAATATGTGTTCTATAAAATTCATTCCCATAATCAGTTTCCCCTTCTATATTTAAACCTCCTTACTTCAATGTTGGCCTCTGCGCTCAACTGAGAGGTATGTGTGTCAGGTTGGCCATGGGTGGGTGCTTTATTATTTATCTAATAATACCTTTTCTTTGAATACAGCTCTGCCGTGAGTGGTATAAATAGTGTAAAAAAGAATATTAAATACTATTGAGCTTTAAATTATTTGAGTTTATTTTTATTTAAAATTAGAAATTGTTTAATATTCAATGTTATTTGGATTTTTCAAAAAATAATTCCCAAGGTAACATAATTCACATTGTTAAACATTGAGAGTTTCATATGTTACATACATACATACATACATATTTCTGTTCCTGGTATACCTCAATTGGAGGGCCACACTGCTTCCAGGAGCCGGCAACCGCTCTTGGGCGGTTCCACAGGTCGAGAAGGGAAGATATAGAGAAGTCGGCACGGGGGGCGTCGAGAGCGGAGCACCCCAGAAAGACGTTGCTTCACTGTTGTCCGAGAAATGGACATCTGCGTGCAGGGGCGACGGTAACATGTCTAGTTTAAATTTATATTTAAGAGTTTGTGGGTTGTGACCTGATCTGCATCGGGCGCAGTTCAATTTGCTTTTTGGTACATGTTTTCAATATGGGAAATTTTTGGTGAGGGTGGTTGTAACTTTTATTGGGCGGTATTGTAGTATTGATTAGTTATTTGGTATGGATATGAGTTAAGCATGACTACTTGGGAGGAGGAGGCGGAGAATTGTTGTAGATGTCATTATAAATTTAGCTGATGAGGAGGGGGGAGTTTAGCTGTTCGGAGGTCAAGAGAATATTTCTGTGACATGGGTGTTGGCTTTTTAGTGTTTTTATGGGAGAATGATCCCACCAGCTCAGGTGGTGGAGATAGAAGGATGATGTTCGTCATGTAAATGTTGATGGGCGTAAGTTTTGCATGCATCAGTGATAATTCTAAGGCGGTGTTTTGTTGTATTTGTAATTTTTTTGAGTAGATTTTGACAGGGCTCGGACCATGGGGGGGGGGGTGGAGAGTCACTTTATATTGTATTGCAGAGTTGTTTATAAGTTGGTCTAAGGGTGTTTTCCTGTCAATGAAGTTGTTGAAAGGTATCGGAGGGTGTTTATTCCAGGTGGAGTTATGAGATATTTTGTCGAGGATGGGGGGGGAGAAACGTCATGTTTGTCTATAGTAAGTACCTAAATATTTTTGGAGGTTTTGTTTAGGGGAAGGGCATTGTGTTAAAAAAATTTTGGGCTTGACTCGTGAATATTTGAAGTTGCGTTCCTGTTACAGTTAAAGCAAGAATTTTGCTTCCCGGTGTCGCTATGTGTTAGAGAAATAACAAGTTTGCTTCCTGAATATACGTGTGTTAGAGTAATAACAATTTTTCCTTTACATATGTAGAGCATGATAAGTTTTCATCTGGTATGTTGATAAAAGTTTGGCTGGATTTGGTGGGTAGGATGTAGTCCGCTGTGAAAAGATTGAAATGAATGGAGAGAGAATGGCGCCTGTGGACGCCGTTTTGTAATTTCTTTGACATTAAGACATAAGGAATATAGAGACAGTAAAAAGCCACATGGGCTATCGAGACTTGTCCCAGTCAACCACTACCCACCATGCCACATGCAATCCAAAGCACCCTAGGTTTGCAATTTTTTAACTTACAAATCCACAATTTGCTTAGTCAAAACATAAATGATATAAAATATGATATAAAACCTCCACATGCATTAATAACTAGTTATGGTCACACATGCCATCTAACATAATAACTACCTATAACTAAAACCCTCCAATTTGGCTTCGGCAATATATTATATGATACCACCTATCCATAAAACAATCTAACCCTTTCTATAATTTGCAATCGACAACACTCAAACAACTCCTCTGGCAGATATCCAAAATTAACAACCTATTACGAATGCATCATTTCTTAAATCAAGGTGACATGCTTTTCTTAATTTCTTCTTATGCCCCCTGTAACCTTCCATGTTTTATATGAAAAATTTATGTAGTCTCTGTATTATCAATAGATTTGTAGACTTGTATCATGTTTTTTTGTAGACTCCACTCTGAGAAATCGACTTTCTAAAGTTGAAAACATCCTCAACTCTTTCTTCCTTCTCATAGCTCTTACCCTCAAACCAGAAATCATCCCATGGGTTTGCTCTACGTTGCACTCTCTTCAAGGCATATCTAAGTCCTTCTTTAAATAAGGGCCCAAACTCTGTCACAACTACTCTATTACGGTACCAAATAGCTATTATTACAGTTTACTTATTATTTCCTTGCTCTGTAAACAACATTACGATTTATTATGCCCAGCATTTATTAGCTTTATTTCAGCTTCAAACATGATTAGTCTTACTTTCAAATTACTGCTATAATCACACCTAAATCTTTTGGCCACAGACTAAGCCAATCCCATCCATATCGTAGTTAAAACTTTTATTGAGTAACCTAGGGTGAAGAACCTTTACACTTTTTACTATTAAACTTCATTTGCCACTTATCTTCGCCACCAAGAAGTTTATCAAACATTTTGAATCTTTATGCATCCTTCACTTATTACCTAAACTGAGTGCCACTTTAGAGATCATCTTTGTTTTATATGCAAACTTAAACCTTCATTTAAGTCCCTGGTCTAAATATTATATATATATGAACAATAGTGCCCCAGCACTGAACCCTGTAGGACATCCACTCTTCACTAATTTCCCATGATGACTTATATTGCCATTTAGTGTTACACACTGTTTTCTATTTCGCAACCACTCTTTAATCCAACCATGTACCACTAAACTTCTAACCCAAAATTGCCAATAAATTTTTCATCAGCACTTATTGTGGAACCTTTATCAAAAGCTTTACTAAAAGTCTAAAATACAATATCACTGAGTCTCCTCGGTCGATGCATTACAGTAATGTATTTCGATAAATTCTAAAGTTGTCTACATACCTACCTTTCTGAAAACTGCTGGATCTACTAATACCTGTTATCTTCCTAAAATTTCTCTATATGACCTTTCATTAACTTTTCCAGAACCTTTACAACAAGAGATGTTAGGCTAACTGGCCTATAATTTCCAAATCTTCCTTACTACCTTGCTTATAAATAGGCACAACCTATGCCATTTTCCAGTCATCTGTACCTCACCAAATGTTAACAGATCACTTAAAATCCAAATACAGTGCCTTTACAATGCTGGTACTACCTCTTTCAGAATTCTACCATACTGATACCCATCAGGCCTGCAGCTTTACTTGGGTCAATTATATGATCTAATAACACGTTTTATAGTCTTTTGTTCTTACATTCAAATCAATTCTGTAAGTCTATTTGTTACATGCATACAAGAACTATAGTCTCCAAACTATTACTAATTATCTTCAGTAAACACTGAAGCAAAATACGCATTGAAAATGTTGACATGTCCTTATCTGATAATCACTAAATTTTTCATCAATTTTTAATTGACCAATTGTCCTATTCTTACTTTTAAATTTATAAAGACTCTCCCATCTTAAAGGTCCTTATTACTATTCCTGCTAAATTAATTTCTGGCCTCTCTCTTGCCTTTTCTTATTGATTGTTAAGTTCATTTCTGACTTTTCCATATATTTTCGTAAATCATCTTTCCTTTACTACCTTTGAATATTTTAAACATCTACCATTTTCATAGATTTTTTCTTACTCTCTATTCATACAAACAGGATTTTCTCTTTGCCACCCTAATGCATTTATCTGTAAAACATACTGACTGAATAATTCATTTAAAATTTGCTCTTAAAATGTCCCACCTGAGAAAACAGTATTAGGATCTTTAAAACTCTTTTATCCCATGTTAGTTGTTTACTAAGCATGTCCGACATATTTTCGGTAAAATCGCCATCGGAAATCTATATCTTTTCCTTATAACTTGCAATTTGGGCAGATAACATTCATATTAATCTAATTATATTATGGTCTACTAAGTCCTAAATTCTCCTAAACTCTAACCTATCCACTATACTTTGATCGTTAGTTAATATTAAGCTTAATAGTCCATGTTGGTTCTTTGACCATCTGGGTCAAAAAGTATACAATTTATGAATGCAGAACTACTATGGACCATATTAGACAAGGAATCCAATGAAGCCAGGAAAATTAAAATCACCCATTATGACTATACCTTTTTCTTTACTTGCATGGCTGTCTTCTATTTTTTCATAATTCGCGCTAATTCTTGACTTGGCAGGGAGGTCTATAAAAAATGCCCTTTCTAAATGATTTATTGAATTATAATAAGATATCTACCCACATCCATTCAATATCATGATTCATTTTAAAGCCAGTCATTAATACAGATTGAATAATTGCTTATTACATAAAGTCGCACACCACCACCCTTCTTTCTCTACGCTTGGTATAAATAAAGTGGAATTATCCTCTATGATCCTATATATTAATGAAGAATTATATAACCCATGCCTCAGTTATGCAAATATTGTCTAGATTCTCATTTATGGTATAACTAATCAGTTCATCTTTTTTATTTCTAAGGTATGAGCATTTGTGTAAAAACATTTGTTACTCGAAATGCTGTTATTTTTTATTATCATCATCATATTGCCATTCTGTAACAACACTAGCTTTATATTTATCTCACCATAATTACAGTTAATTGCTATTATTTGTATCTAGATTTGGCCCACCACCCCCAGCTACACATTTTGCAAAACAAGTCTCAAAACTGGTACTGAAAAGCCCAACTCAAGCTCAAGTGAACTCCATCTTCTCAAAAAGATCTTTATCCAGAAATTCTCTCCACCAAATCTAAAAACCTAATTTTTTCTGAAAAACATAATTTCCTTACCCTTTCATTTACACACTTCAAACCTACTTCCCATATTCTGACTGCACCAACCGTTAGTAATAATCCCAAAATCACTGCACTTCTTCCCTAGCTTTCATCTCTGCAATCAACTCACGTAAAATCTGATATTAATTCTTCTGACCTTCTATTCCCTATTCATTGGTACCCACATGCACAATCAACATCTAATCAACATTTTGTAGGAATCAAATTCTCTATCTTATCCTAATCCACGATTATACTCACTCTGGCACCCTGCAGTAACATTACCTCAATCGTTTCTTTTTATTTTTTGAAAAGTCTATTCCAGGTTTCGTGTCATAGAGTCCCAATTAGCAAGTTTTCAGTTATTCCCTTTAAAAGCTCAAACATTACCATTGCAACTCTCTATCCTCCCATCGGAAGACAGTCGAACTCTTACTGCAGGTCACATGACTGAACTGACTTTCCGAGATCCTCACTTATAAACATTATTATTTCTATTCTACAACTCTATATTCATCTGCAGACCTATTATCAATACTTATATCCTTTTCCCTCGTCATCTTCTGCCTAGGTAACACTATATCATCTGACTACCCCTAGGGTCCGC
Source organism: Trachelipus rathkii (assembly GCA_015478945.1). NCBI lineage: Eukaryota > Metazoa > Arthropoda > Malacostraca > Isopoda > Trachelipodidae > Trachelipus > Trachelipus rathkii. The sequence continues at coordinate 58,355 of JABUQX010051855.1, forward strand.
TCCCTACTCGCCTCTACATCCTTCTAACTTTTTCCTAACACTTCCATCCTGTCTCAACTCAAATTATTCTTCTTTCAATCCATGCATATTTTCACCCAGTCTTGCAATCTCCTTCCTTAAACAACACATTCTCTGCATTCACAAAACAAACAGGCAGCTATCCACATATCACTCTCACAGTCCCACAGTATCACACAAAGCATACATACTTTAAGATTATTATACTTACTAACTGCTACTCATTATTTTTACAACTACAAATTAAATATCACTAAACCTAAAAAGAAATAAACTCCTTTTAAATAAAAGGTTTAAAAAATTTAAATCAAGCCTAAAGTTAAGCTTAGCCTAGACCAGGGATATATAAAAGTTATAAGGTAGGATATAATTAGTCTGACTGGAAACTGCTAATTTAATATTAAATACATCTAAAATTTTAAGTAACAATTAATAAAGACTGTATTTAAATACAGAAAGTCGTATTTAAGAATCCCAAAAAACCCGACACAGACAACATAAAATCTCTTACTATTGTTACTTAGTTGAGGCTATCAAATTTAGTATATCACAAATTAATATAACATTGTAATACTGTAGTTATATACACAACAGTAGTGTAATTAGATTAACACAAACACTAATTTAGTTTACTTAAATTCACTTTCAAATACCAAATTTATAGTAAAATGCCGAGAGCAAAAATTAACACCCTCACTCACTGGTCACTGTCACAAAAGGTAGTGGAGAGATTGTTTGCTTAGAAACTTTGCGCAAACGTGTTAGTGATGAAAGTTAGAAAGCCATTTTTGTCTTATTTCTAGGCAAGGATTTGGAGGTTATATTTGTATAAGAATGATGTCGCGGACAGTATCAAAGCTTGTTGATGTCGATCTGTGAGAATTATCTAAGGATGGGGATTGGTAAAATTTAATAATGTATTTGGAAGTGAGGGAGGTAAGGTCTGTAGTTTGTGGATGAGTGGTGCTTTTAAAGCCCTTTGGAAATCTGGGAGGGGAATGTGTTGGGAAATTTTGCTTAATATTAATTTCATCAACAGTTTACTGATGGAGAGAGCGAGAGAGATTGCGAGTAAGAGAAGGGATTAGGAGTCTTTTTAGTTGGTTTAGATTTTACATATTATAGTATATTTAATAGCTTAAAGTATTATTGAGAATTAGTCGAATTTAAGAATGTTGTTTATTTTAAATAAAACCTAATATTCTTGTTTAAAAGCAGAAATCCGCTACAAAAATTCTATTTGATTTTAAATTTACAATTTTTGGCATTTCTTTAAAAGACCTGCAACATTGTTCTAATATTATCAGTTGTAGAACTGGCTTAATAAAATGGTAAAGCCTAGGATTATTAGAAATGCTTTTAATACACCTATATTCGTTTTTGAAAATGATTATTAGTTATTAATATAACACAACATTTATTTTTTCTGTTTTAATTTGCATTCAAGTTTATTTAATAATACAATTCCATGTTATTTGCTTAATATCCATATAGTATTTTTTTCTTATTTTTATTTTTTGTGTTTTGTTTTTTATTATTTTTGAATGGTGGAAACTAGGACTAGCTTATATATAAGTCAAAGATTAGAAATGTGTTCCATATTTTAGCATGGTTTTGGTGGTGTAGGCAAATGCAGATTTTATTAAGTGACAGTAACAATATCATAAATTGGTGCCCTAGGCAAATTGGGTAATTCACTGTATGACAATATAATATAGGTTTTATAGCCTAGTCATTTAATGACGATGTTCAATCTGCAATTCGATTAAAATATGATTTGAGCTCTAGAAAATTTTGTGGTTAATTGTGGAGGCTACACATGTATGACAAAAATTGTGTTTTTTTAATATTTTTTTTTTTTTTAAAATATTTAGGTAATATACATAAAATGAGTCTAATTAATATAATTACTAGTAACTGTGTTGCTGATGTAATATGTTATAATTTTTTTTTCATGATCATTTCTTGGCAATACTACAAATGCCCGTGTTACTTTAGCGCAATATTATTACCCTTATTTTAAGAAAAATCACAGTGATAATAGAGTAAAGTATAATAATATTTATATTAAATCAAAAGACTGGAAGCACGAATAAGTATTGCAACTCTCAATAGATAAGGAATAAGCCATAGGATTTGTTATTAAAAAAAAAACAAAAATTTTTTTTTTTGAAAATCACAGATAATACTCTAAAAAAATAATAATGAAGAATAATGAAAGCGGAAATCGGCAGCTCTTTAGAAAAAAATTAATCTCTTGAAAGTTAAAAATTTCCCAGAACTTTTATAATAAAATTATGGCTCTGTCGTTTTAGGGCCATCATCGTTCAAGTTAATCGATAAGATTTGTAATTCTACATAGATTTTCTCTGTTGTATACCTAACAAAATCTTATTCATAACCTGATCTAGAGGCCTGAAATGAGACTAAACTGGACCGATCAATTATTGAAAAGTCTATGAGATTTTTAACAACTGAGAGGCTGTAACTTTTTCTATGGTAAGGGTAATTTTCGTTTTTCATATTCCTTCATTATTTTTTTATATTATTTTTTTTTAGAGAATCCTGTATTTTCCTAATAAAAATCGGGTAAAAATCGGGGTAATTGTTTACGGTAAGGACATATAAATAGATTTTTATAAAAACCAAAGCATAGACTCAAAAAATTAGTAGAATAAAAAAAAAATATTATGTAAGTTTTTAAGAAAATCACTAATCTCTAATCTGTTTTTTTTTTTTTTTTTATATTAAAACTATAAAACTTTTAATTTACAAAAGTATAAAGCAAAAAATTTTTAATTTTTTTTACTGACATTAGAATATATATATAAATGAATTTATAAAAATATGAAATTACTGCTCGAAAAAAAAAAGTGATCTGTAGATAGAAATCTTTTTAGCGATAATACTATCGCCTTGTTTTGAATATTATTTCTATTATTTATATCTCGATAAAATAATTTCTTTCAATAATTTTTTTTATGATTATCATTGCAATCAGTGTACAGTATATTTATACTGTGATTGAATATACTAAACGTAGTATTAAATAAAAAATAAAGATTTGTTAAATAATTATTTTTGTACGATTAGATATAAAAAAATTAAATAATGCTTCCTAAATATATATATATAATATATATATTATATTATATTATTATATATATATATATAATATTATATATAATATATACCGGATTATATATATATAAAAATTATATATATATATATATATATTATATATATATATATAGTATAATACTTATTATATATAATATTATAATATAATTATCATATATCAAGTAGAGGCCTGAATAATGAATAAACTGCAAATTGTATCAAAGTTCTTAAATAATTTTCACCATAATAAAATTGTTTTCTGATGTTCTAGAGCGTCTAGCATTTCTAAAAGTACTAAAACAGTGGTTCCAAACCTCACATATATAAATCTAATCTATCTACCAACACTTTTGACAATATACGTATGTCTATATATTTAGGCCTAATGTTATGTATATATTTAGATATATATATAGTATATATATATATATATATAAATTATATATATATAATATATATATAATATATATATAAATATATATAGATATATTTATATATAATATATATAAAAGTCGTTTTATATTTAAACTTAACAAACCCTAGAGTAGACTAGCATATTATATCAGGATTGAGGTTCCGGCCTTCGAGGTTGACAACAGGGCGGAGTCACCCTCGTCCATCAGCGCCTCGAACCCCCTAAAATGTTGTAAGTTCAAAGAACATTTTTCATTCAGAAGGCTCGAGCCGATAGGGTATGGAGGAAGGACAAATTCTTCCTACGTTGTCCACTTAGAGTCCCGAAACTGATATCTATCCGGTCTCTACTCTAGGGCTCGTTAGTTTTAATTATAAAAAACTTTAATATATATATATTATATTATATATATATATATATATTAGTAATATATATATAATATTATATATATATTCTACAGGGATGTGCCGAATATTCGGTAGTATCCGGATTCGCCTATTCGGCCAAAATAATACCGAATATTCGTATTTGGTTTTTGCCGAACATCGGCCGGGCCGAATATTACTTTATAAACTACATACTTTCAACCATAATGGAAAGTCTATTTCAATTAAAAATTAAACTTTAGAAACTTATTTTCCAATAAAATAAAATATATAGCCAAATTTTGAAGCCAATCATGGCGAAAATCTTTTGCATTTGTCAGGATCCTATAAGGCCTTTTGAACATTTATCAATATTCAAAAAATAGAATTATTTTAGTGATACGGGATAATGGACAAACATCCTGGTAGCTGGTATAAGGGAGAGTGGGTTGCTATCAATTTCATGTTTTATTCACATTTGCAACTATGCATTCACGATTCAGATTGTACTGACAATTCCAGTAAAGATATTTTTATTTAATGCAGAAGCATATCTTTTTCACATTCAGCACACGGAAACCTGAGAAATTTAACACTTACAGACGGAAGGGATAGTGCACCGCCACACTTTGCCCTATCAAGAAGTGATAATACCGGAACAGAAAACTTAATTGAAAATGGGTTAAGGATTGTTGAATTAAAAGTTCCCCTATCCATCATACGCTCCTGAATGCAATCAGAAAATGTTGACCTATTTTTTATTGTGAGCAAATTATGCCATTTACTTGAGCATTGACAACATCACTAAAACAAGCGTTAAACGTGAATTTAACAGTCTGCAAAAATTGAATTTTTTTATGTACTCTTGTTTCCATTTTTTTTCTAAACTTATTTAGAGCATTACTTATTTTTTTTTAAATAAGCAATGTAAAACAAAAGCTAGTGGAATAATTACATCGTTTGAAGAGCTTAAGAATCAAGTAGAAAAAAACTATCTAAGTCTCTATGTGATAAATCTTGTGTGCTACCTTTCTTAGATCTGCATTCAAGCATTTTCAACATGATATCAGTATGAATCACTAAAACATAATGTCTTAGGTCATGGAAAGAAATGGCAGAAAAATTAGCTCTTGACTCTTCTGCGATGGTTCACGTAGTGGGGAAAGTGAAGCTGAAGGTTCACATTCCAAAACTTTAAAGATGTATCTTAAGGAAAATTGTAACAAAGAAGATCATATACAGAAAAGCTAGTGAGAGTGAAAAATGAAAGTCCCATTCTTCTGACGATGTGATTATTCTACATAAAAGTAAAAGACTATGTTCAAAAAACGCAAAGATAAATCAAATATATAAGTTTGCCACTTTGACAGTGAAGACAATGATATTACCTTCAATTGGTGATGACACGTGAAATGTTTTATGAATTGAAAACACTGAAGATAATGCACTACTACACGGTCATACAGCTCGAAAGAAAGATATTAGAACAGGAGAAATATTTATGAAGCCCAAGAAATAGGTTATCCCCTCTGAAAATGGAGAACTGCTAATTTTCAACCTTAGAGCTTTATTCTAATGAGTTCATTTTAACTTCACCTACAACTCATTTTTCAATTTAATTCTTTGTTCCTCTTTCTTTTTCTAAAGGTAAGATCTCGTCTTACTCTATTTAAGTAAGCCATTATATAACACTGGTAAACATAAATTTCTTGACTGGGGAGTCGCATGGATATGGTTAGCTCGATTCCAAAATCTTAATCGCGTTTTGCATATCAATCGCAATTGGAGATATGCTGTGTAAACACAAATTGCAAATTTTATATTTTTAACCTTTTTCAAGAGGGTCTAACACAATTATTGAAGTATTATATTATTATAATACTATATATATCATATATATTATTATATATATATATAATATATATATACTATAATATAATATAATATATATATTATATATATATATATATATATATATTATATATATCAGGCGGAGTGCTGGTTGCAGTTTGCGCAACCCATTTTATAAACTAGCAGCGTTAGGGGCAATAATTTATTTTGATTTATTCATTTAATTTTTTAATAGGATTAAATATTAAAGAAATTAATTGCATCTTATATAATAACATCCAATGATTTATTATTGAATGAAATAAAAAGCCGTCATTAATAGCTGTTATCAAATGTTCAAATCAATAATGATTGTTGCAAGACACTATAAAACACATTGTCAAATAAATTTGAACGAGAAGAATGTGAATGTGAAAAATACCGCGTCAACGTTATATACCTACACAGGTGGTTGTATATGAAAAACAACCGCTTGTTTTTCTTAACATGGCTACCCTTAATAACTGAAATTCAAATTTGCCCGTACGAAACAATTATAAAATTGCGTCTCAACATGTCAAAATTGAGTCGTCACCGAAGACGATTACATATGGACATAGGTGCAAATTTTGTCAGATTTTACTTTTAGCCGTTACTGTAGTCTTCTGTATAGTTTTTTCAGAAACTTACTTGCCTTTATAATTAATGAATAAATCGTAAAAAAAAAAATATTATAATAATAATTAGCATTTAAAATAATTTTATTAATTTTTTTTTCTTTATTAAAGTTTGATTACTGCTTAGGTTAACAATTAAACATATTATCATGTAGGCCTATTTATATTATTATTATTATTATTATTATTAATTATTATTGTTCTCTAAAGGGCGATAAAATATCACTCCCATTGTTACTCTTATTACAAAATAATAATGATATATTTTGATATATTATTAAGTTGGAACAGATCTATTATGTATCGGATTTTTATTTAATGTTTGGTTAATTATAAAAAAAATTTCTTTCACATATATATATACATATATATTGAAACTTACTTTATATGAAACAAATAACTAATAATTTAAAAGTATACATATATATATATATTATATATATATATATATATAATCAGAGAGAAAATATAGATAGGACGAGAGAGAAAGAAGAGAGAAAGAGATGGAGAGATGAACTGAGGAAGAGAGAATGAGAGAGAAAGAGAGAGGAGAAGAGAGAGAGAGAGATTAATCCTAAATTATATATACAAATACAATTTTACCAAAGAGCAATTAAAAAAAAATTAGAATCGGTAATGGTAGTAATGCATATGCTCATAATTATTTAATTGAGGCATTTTCTAAGATATTTTTCAAATTTTCCCGCAAATAAAAAAAGATATTAATTAAGTTTAATCTATAGCACGTAATGTCTATAGTATTATATTTGCATATATTATAATTCATATACAATATACTCGGTCAGCGCGTAAGTGATTAACGGCACCGCAGCTGCTCAGCACGCATTTAGAGCGAGCGGTTGCCATGCATACAAACCAGCCTGCAATGTGTACTATGTATTTTTAGTTTTTATTTAACTCAATTAATATCTAATGGAAAAAATAATGTAACTACAAGATAAAATAATTTTTGAAATGGAAAAAAATCTCATTTAAGACAAATAAGAACGTGCACAAAATCGATGTTTTAATAAAAAGTTATTTAATTTAGAATAATATAACAGTGCAAACCTGGGTCTATTCGGCTACTTTGTTGTTTATTAATTTTATTATGTTCAAAATATGTATGATATATTAGAAAAGATAATACACATGCATACATAGCAATAACAAAAATAAAACAAAATAAAAAAAAATAATAAAAAAAAACTAAAACTAACAAAATTATCTAAAACAAAAGTATTATATATATATATATATATTATATATATAAGATTATATATATATTATATATAATATATATATATAATATATTTATATATAATATATATATAAATATTATATATATAATAATATTATATATAATATGGCCAGCATCCCAAAGCACATGAATGTAACTGAAAAAACTATAACAGCTACCGGAAAATAAATAACTTTTTATTTCATGCAAAGCAATTTCATCGATAACAAAAAAATTATTTATTCTGATATTTATTAATACACCTTTAAATATTAGTATTATATTAGGTCTGGCAGGCGTACGCGCTCATTAACCTCATCCTGACAGTAATACAGAGCAAGATGTTACAAATATTGTTTTTTTATTATTTTAGTTAATTATCTCTGGAGAAAATGTTAATTTTTCTTTTATTCTTTTTATGGTGGTTCGAGCGCGACGCGAGTGACAAGAGGCGGGACGAATCTCCCGTCGCCCGACGAGAAACCCCGGACTTTGTCTAATTTTAAGGTTACCAGTGCGGGTATTCTTTAGTTAAAAAAATTCAAAATTTGGCAACTTTCGCTCTCTTCGTCGAGGCTAGACTCCTTCTTACTTCTCGAAAACGATAATTATCATACAAGTTTTTCCAACATTTATAACAATTTTAAATTTTTCAAAGAGCGTTATTTATTTTGTTTTTTTGTTTTTTTAATTTCAACTCGATAAATGTCTCATTAATAAAATGTCCTATTTTTTACTGTAGCTATTAAGTTTTTTTTAGTTCATGCATGTTGCTTACGGGATCGCTGACACATATAATATATAATATATTATATATAAATACTATATATATATAATATAATATATATATATATATATAATTATATATATATATATATATATATATTATATTATATATATATATATATATATATATGTAATAATTAATATTATTTTTTATTTGTTTTAGATAATTTATAGTTTTTAATTCACTAATATGTCATTTGTTACATTATTGTGAATTTTCGCCAATACCATATTTAATTTTACCTTAATTTTCAGTTATTGACAAAAAAAATTGTGACTGTCAAAGCAAACTTTGAAAATATAATAATATATATAATAATCTATATATATATCTATATATATAATATATATTATTATATATATATATATATATTATATAAAATATATCGAGTAATATATGAAACTATATACATTTATACCAACTCAACCTTTCAATACTTAAAAAGAATGGTTGTTCTGTTCGAGACAATAACAAAATTCACGCTTTGCAATTTTAATTTTAAAAAACTTATCATTTGAATTCAGCTGAATTAGTTGGAATTAAAAATTTAGCGGTGTAATCGCTTTAATATCAGAGCAGATGGTTAAATGTAAGATCCCCCATTTTAAACGCCTTATTAATTTATCTAATTATTTTACAAGCACAGTTATTAATTTTATTCCTAAACAATTCTTTGCAATTGTTTCATTTTATTGTTCGGTGGTGAAGACACATGGACCAAAAGAGGTGTAACAGATAATAAATCATCTGGTAACAAATGAAAATACATAAACAAAATTACACATGAAAAACAATTCAACGACCAAGTGGAAGTAACTGTAAAATTCCTTAGTAAGATCCATACAGAATAATTCGATACATAGCATAATATGGATAAGAATGTTAGAACAAATAGATATATCTATGAATTATTATCGTAACTGCAAAAATTTGTGGAGACATTTGACTTAGTATTTGCGAGGCCAAAACAAAACTGAATCCTCAACTACTCCATGTCTTCAAAGGGCTAGTGAACTTCAGTGCAGAGTTAGATAATTCATTAATGGTCCATTTAGAGAATTTTGGATTGACCATGATGAAAAAAAATACAGATATGACTAAATTTTAATTATGCTTGATATATGTCACGAAGAGATAGTAAAAGAAATTCATGAAGACTTTCTATCTTATTGCAATGAAAACGAGTTTTGATTTTCCAACATAGTTACCAAATGTTATCATTTTTTGATACTTAACTTAATCACCACGTAAATAAAGAATGATGATCTTATTTCACCAAAAGCAAAACACTGAAAACAACTTACTTCTAGTCTTTTCAAAGAAATTGATACTTTTGATAACAATAACCATAAAGATAAATGTAAATTTCACAAATATATGTGTGCCTAACTTATGAGAGCCTTCGTTCAGGTGTACTCAGCTAAGTAGAAAATATATCCAAGCGAATATATGAATGTCATGCTATCAGTCTTAGTAATTCGAGGCCACATGCACTAACACCAAAACATATATTCAAGCACTTTGCTAATCTATCAAGCTAAGTGATTTTTTTTCACTAGCCCAAAGAGAACAGCAGTGTTGGATCAAGTAGTGAATAAAAGACGATTACTTGTCAATTACCACCAGATAGGAACTTTCATTCAAGATCAGTAAATACAGTTTTTGTAAAATAAAAAAGAAATAAACGATGATGCTTAAATTTATTTTAAATGGGACAATTTCAAGATGTAAATACAATTTCCCTTGTATCTGGACATGTCAAGGTTCGAGTAATAATTTTAATTTTTGATTTCTTTATTTTCAGGAAAATCAGCCATAAGCCTAGACTTTCTTTAATGTCAACTTCAAAAGAGAACATTGACCCCAGCAGAATTAAGATCTGCATTGATACTTTTAGGAGGAAAGTTCTCTCCATAAGAGAAAATTTAATTTTCAAGAAGCAGCTCCAATGTAGCAATCGATGAGAAACAGAAACAGTTATTTCCTAAATTAAGTAGAGGCAAAAGAAATATGTGACACAGGTACAATTTGTTCAGATGAAAAATTTAAATTTACAGGTTCTATTTAAAATTGCTTCTCTTACATCATTTTTGCACTCTGAAATGTTTTGTTTCCCATTATAATTCCAACTTTCCTGCCAAAACTTAAAAACGTAAATTGTACCCCCTCCTTTACATAAAAAAGCTACAAACGAACCTTTCATTAATTCACAGCACTGAAGAATTTCGCATAGTCTCGGACTGTAAGCTTCCTTGATTTCCATAAGTGAAAATAAATTAAAGACACATCATGAATGTGTAAAATAATTAAAGTCCTCTATAACTATTCCGATGACCCACATCGGAAGCTGGCAGCAGTGTTTCCTATGTTAAAAAGGATTAAGACTTTTGTAAAAATACGATCGGCAGGACAGGCTTCAGCATTAGCAATGGCTCCTCAGTTAGAAAGATTTATTTATAATTTGATGATTTTAATCGCCAAAGTATTGAAAAATTTGTCATTCAAAGAACGCGAGACGATATTTCTTTTGAAATAAATGAAATTGATGGACAAAATGAAATTTTGACAATAACAAAATTAAAAATTTAATATTTTTACTATAGTATATATATATATCATATATAATATAATATTATACTATATATATAATCATATATATATTTTTATATATATATATATATATGATAAAGTATTTTAAGAAGTAATATATATATAAAATATATAAATGGTGTGTAAATTTTCAAATGCAACACCGGTATATGTTACGAAACGCCCTGATATAATATATATATATGCAGTTGCAGTTGTATTATTATTGCTTTAGATTAGATATATATAATATATGAAGAGAGAAACAAATCGCAATGATATATCATTTGATACATATGTCTTTTATAGTAATATGTTAAAATAGAATACAACTATGACATAAAGCAAGTTTAATATGGGCACAACAATGAATTGAATAGAAGGAATGGATTAGTAATGATAACAACTACATGGTAGTAACTTTCTCTTCGTAACGATCTACTGTGCATAGAGTCTGGAATATCCCTCATCAAGCTCAATAGTCGGATCATTATATCCCCACTTCCCTAACGGAAACGTCCTGCCATGAACTTTAATTTATGAGCGTTCACACCTGCTATCACTAACATCTCCTTAGTGTTATCCGGAATTTTCTAGGTGTGAGAATGGAAGTAGTGCAACTTTATACTCATCTACATCCATGAGAATGAAACTGTCTAGCAGTTCCTGTACAATTTGGTTCTCGGCTTTCCTGTTCCCAGAAAATTCTTGGCTACACTGAAAAAGCAATTTCCACGCTCTTGCTTCTACACAGTCATGTATGTAGCAAAGCAGCATACGCAGATGTCATATTTGCCATCAATATCCAGCTTTTTCTTCTCGTCACTCAGACAGCAAACGTGAGCTATATATACGAACATTCACCATTGTCAGGCCTTTCAACAAATGTTTCATTGCAACCAAGTTTTGTGTTAGTGGAAGGTAAGATGATGTTTTTATCTCTTGTACAGTGATATCACGACGATTCCGTACCTCGGTCAAGTTTCCCCGTGGAATTCTTTCTTTTTCCAGTGATCCTTTGCCGCCGTGTTTCCCAAATAGCACAGAAGCAGGGAGATCGTTGAACCTGAGTGCTGACGAGCAAAAATGTTTCATTTTGAGGTTGACGCATATTTACCATCCATGTACCTATATTGTGCTCTCAAACTGTCTGATTTTGCAATATCCTCTCTATCGCGCTACCGATACCCTACTGTTAACCGAGCTTCCTGTTCCGTTGTAATGTAAACAACACACACTTATAAACTTGTTTCTTGAGTGTCAATAACAGTCCCACTCACCTGCACTTTTGCTGGCATCCATAGCGAGATAGACCTGCGAACTTCCTACATACACAAGCGTTACCAATCTGACTGGAAGAGCCTCCGCAGCTTTGCTTCTCTTTACGATAAATGTATACTCTGGTGGTAGGCCATATCTCATATTTCTTCAAAAAATTGCAACTCAAGCCACACTTCGGCAAATACAACTCTCATACAGGATCGTTCAGTTCACCCTGGTGACAAATGACGGATCATCGAACTGATATTCAGGAATGATGAATAACATCATCAAGTCTTGATCCATACATGTAAGACGTACTAAAGTTACCACATGATTCAGTGTTTCACCGAATATCGACCGCAGTAGAACTTGCTGCTAACTTGCTATATTGTAACGTCTATACAGCTAGTATGCGCACTGAATTTTGTCATTCTTAGAATATCAAAAATGGGACTCCCTATGGCACGAAAACGGGATGTAGATTACAGAATTCAAATGATATATAATCAGCACCTCCCGAATTACTATATATTACTACAAAGTCCATCAAGTAAAATTTCCCTCTTTTGGTTGACCAGTGTAGTTTTCTTATTTTTCCTAAATGGGATGACAACTTGAATAAACTATCGGTCCGAATAGAGAGAGTGATATTCGGCATCGAAATTCTGTATCGGCCGAATATTCGTTTCAGGACCGAATAACTTTTAGCCGATATCGTGTATTCGTCTTTGTCACTTTCGGCACATCCCTAATATAAATATATTATTATATATAATATTAATATATAGTATATATATTATAAAATATATAATATTATTTATACTTATAATATTATTCTGGTATGTTAGGTCTTGCGTAAATACTAAATGTATATATATATACGTAAAAGAGGGTGACTTTACCGGTGGTCTTACTTTAAGTGCTGTCAAAATCGTGTTTTAACATAATTTTATAAATAATACCATAACGATATTTTATAGTTTAGGTATTACACTAACCTTACTTTACTTATCCTAAAATTTAAGGTTCTGCATATGTGTTTTTCTGTTATTTAGCTAAAGGGTGGTCAAATCACCCCCCCGTTGGTGACTTACTGGGGGTCCATTTAAAAAATTTTCATTAAATAAGAAAAAAAGGTTTCCAAGAAAATAGTTTCTTTTATAATTTTCAAAGTCTTTAACAAATGAAAATTTTCTTGGATATGACTGATATTATAATGACAAGACAGGATCTAAAATTAAGATAAGATTAAATAAAAATAAAAATTAAAATTAGCAACGTAATTATATTTTTATATTTAAATTTCCTGGTTACTCTCACTATTGAAATTAATTATTGTGTATTTTATTAGCATTTTTGCTTTTTTAAAGCCTATTTTTTGCTGGTCATAAGTACACAGCGACACCAAAATATATTGAAAAATATTAATAAGTGAAAAAAAATAATTTGAAATACTTTCCATCTTTAAAAGCTATTAATATTATTATTACTATAAATCTTATTTATATATAGAGTCATTTTGGACCCTAGGTCCAAATCCCAGTATCCCAATCAAGTCACCAGTGCATTGAGGCTAGCTACGTTTTTGTTTTTTTTATATTACTAATTAAACTATATTATTTACCTAAAGCTTTCTAAACGGTTATACTCTT
>JABUQX010051856.1:0-5000 GCA_015478945.1 Trachelipus rathkii
AATCTACCTCTCTCACTCCTTTTGATGATTATATATTATTATTATTATATATATATATATATATATATATATATAATATATTATATATATACTCCCTTCAGCGTTTTGGAAATAACCGCCCATAAGGCTCGTACTGAGAAAATAAAAATCCACTTTACGCAATTTTCTAAAACTTTTTCCCAGTTAAAATTCGAACTTTTTTTTTCATTTTTTAGCAAGCTCGCAAAAAAGTTCAAAGCGAGCAAAAAAATTTCACGAGCCTTTGTAAGTCAATTTTCTTCTTTTTCAGCTTCTAACAAACTTTTATATCTTCTTCTTAGTTATTCTCCAATTTGCAATACGTCATACACTTGCTAGTCTGATCATATATCTATATATAGTATATATATATATATGATAATAGTTGAGATTAGTTATAGTATACATATATACTAATATATATATAGTATATATATATATATATATGATATATATATATACTATATAATATATATAATATAGTGATATATACTATATAATATATTATATATATATTATATATATATATATATTTCTATCCTTACTCCTGCTTTTTCTATTGACACTATTGCTATAGTATCTTCCACTAAAAGTAAAATCTTTAGATCAATCCATTGTCCCTAATTTCACTTTAGATCAATCCGAAGATATTAGTCCTATTCAAATTCCCCCCAACTCGTATTTGCCTAAGTGATCCTAACATTGTAATTTTATATAATAATGTGTGTGATTTATGCTTTCTTTGAGCTAAATAATAAGAACGCGTACGATCTTCGTTGTATTCCTAAAGTTGTTTCGATCCTGCCTAAGGAAACTTCAACCTTTCGATTCTGCGCACGAAGTTTGGATTCATTCAACTTGTGCTGAGAAAAAAGGATCCTTAATCTTAACTCTATCTAAATGTAATCCAATTATTTTATCACCTAATTCTTCCAAAGTTTTCGAATCGATCTTCAAAACTTAAGACCAGGAAAATTTCTAAATCTTATATAGCTCTGTCCAACTCTTGGCTCTTTGCTCTTAATCGATCCTTACGAGGAAGACCCGGAAAAGTTCTATATCTTATATAGCTTTGTCCAACTCTTGGCTCTTTGCTCTTTGGCAATTCAGTAAATCTTGAATATAGTTAATTAACATGGTATAGAAAGGACTTGTACATAATATATGTGTGCCAAACTTTGAGTAGCATACCTTCATTTTGTGAGTGATTGAAAATTTTTATTAAAAAAGTATTTAAAATTATTTTTCAATAGAAATTATGACCTTCATAATAAAGTTATTCGCTTAATATATTATATTTTCTAGTTCGGTATATTAAAATATTAATATAATTTCATTCATTAAAGAATCTATTAGGTATATTAATAATATATCATGCTAGTGTTACTCTAATAGTAGACTGATCATTTTGCGTTATGAGGGTTCCTGATTCGATCTCATATTTTATGATATATATATATATATATAATATATAGATATATAATAGTAGTATGAGAGAGAGAGAGATAATAGGTATAGTATATATATAGGATAGTATATATAATTAATAGATATTATATATATATAATTGGAAGAAGTTAGCCGCTTGGTGTTAGGTTACGACCAGATCTTAGAATTTTTTTGTAATTTATATATTAGAGTGCGTTATTAACGATATATTGCACTATAATATATATATATATATATATTTTTAACAGCAAAAAATCTTCGAAAGTTCACTAAAAATCCCAAAGCTTTCGCCTCTGCTTGAAATGTATTGATTGAATTCTGTTGATTATGTAGCCATGCCCCAAAAACCACCAACCGCCACTCAATAATTTTGGAATTTCATAAACATGCATAAACAACAAAAACATTCAATTGACCATGGCGCATGGAACAATCACAAGATAACTTCCCATTCTGGACAGCTAGTGTTAGATTGATATGCGCTGGAATAACGCTCATCTGGCCTCTTCTCTTAGATCTATAGAAAACCTTCGCTTATGCTCCTAATTATAAGCCACTGTGTTTTGCCAGCACAGCCGAATTTATAGCAAAATCTGCAAGCGTCTTTGCTTCATCATTTTTGCGCGCTTTACGTACATTGTTCCCGACTTCTCCTAAAAACAAGAAATTCAATTTCCTATTCCGCAGCGTGTGCACCAACAAAATTTAGCAATACTGCCTCGATTACTTTGATAGTTTTCGAGCCCCTAAAAAAGCAAAGAGGAGAAGTTTACAGCAGGCCTCTCCACAACAACGCGTTCAAATCGGCCCTACAATCCTAGCTTACGCTATCCCCCAAGCTCTTAAAACATCTTGTAATAAACGCATAATTCCGACAAGAACATATCACTTTTTACCACCGCAATGCGAGAGTATCTTTCGGCCTTAAAAAAATCTCATCCGCCCTGAAAGATTAAAAACCAAGGACAGTACGCATTGGATGTGCGTATACAGGGTGCCAATGCGAGTGGTTTGCAACTCCGTGTACTAACGACCTCAATAGACGAGAACATAGCCCAGCATAGAGTATGACTTAAGGAAAAGGGATAATGTTAGCACTGCAGGCATCTGTAGCATTCATAGAACGCAACTACAACCAGCTCTAATAGAATATAAACAACATTAGCCGAATATTTACAGCACCTTTGGATACGCAATTTAAAGAAACAAATAGAATGCATTTTCCCGCTCATAAATTGGAAAGATTTCAATAAACAAAGGCAGAAGTGAACCTGGACACCAATACAAATCAACCTGATAATGAAAGGAGACGTTTTCTAAGCAAAAAAATAAGTCCAACCCACAAGAATAACAGAATCGAATAATAACATTTGTCAAAAAAAAGTTTGGCTCTCCTGTTTTGCCTGCGTTCATTCACCCCCTGAAGAGGCGGCTCGCGTAAAGTAGGGTCGTAAGCTTTGGATTTTTGAGTGAAACTTTCAGATTGTTTTTGCTGTAAAATATAGTAAGTAGTGCCAATAATTCGTAATAACGCATGTAATATAATTAAAAAGAAAATTTAATGTGAAAATAAGCTTCCTGTGTTGAGAATAGGAAATTTTAATATTGAAATAGGAAATCTAGGGTAAAAATAGAAATCTAAGTTTTATATATAGTATATAGTATATAATAATATATATATATATATATATATATATATATATAGTATATATATATATTATATATATATATATATATTATATATACGTATATAGTATTATATAGTATATATATAGTATATATAATATATATATATATATATATTATATATATATATATATATATTATATAATATATAGTATTATATATATATATTATATATATATACTCATATATAGATTTGATATATTTGATATATATATATAGTATATATATATCTAAGTAGTAGTATATTAGGCCTATATATTAGTATATATAATGTATATATATATTACTGATTTAATATGAATATATATATATATATGATATCATATATATATATAGGTATAGTATATAGTATATATATAGGCGGTGATTAGTATAGTAAGAGTATATATAATATAATAATTATATATATAGTATATATATTATATTATTAATATATATATATTATTATAGATATAAATATATATATAGAGCTTGATAGTACTATAATATTATAAGTATTATATATTAGTATATATATATATAGATAATATAGCTTATATATATATATATATAATATAGTTATAGTATATATATATTATATATATTAATATAATAAGTATATACTATACATTATAAATATATATAATACTATATAATATAATAGTATATAGTATATATATATATATATATATATATATCAGTATATATAGTATATATCATATATATATATATAGAGCATTATTTAATTTTTTAGAGCCATTTAGTATATAGTATACTATAGTATATTATATTATATAGTATATATATATTAGTATATATATATATAGTATATATATAATAATATAGATATATATATTATATAATATAATATATAAGGTATATATATATAATATATATAGTATATAATATAATATTTATATATATATATATATATATTATATATTACTATAATAATATAATATATATTAATATATATATATATATATATATATATATATATATATATTTAATATATATATATATACTATATATATATGATATATATATATTATATATATCGTATATATATATATATTATATATATGATAGTAGTAGTAGTATAAAAATGATAGGATAGTCGTGATGTATATATATATAGTATATATTGATGATATTAGTTGTAGTATATAGTCATATAGTAGTATTATATATATTATAGTATAGTAATATAATACTCGAGCTATATATATATAGTATATTTAGTTATAATAGTAGTATATATATATTTATATATATAGAGAGGTAGTAGGTAGTTAGTATATATTGAGAGGTATGAGTAGTAGATAGTATATGTGGTATTGTATACTTATAATGAGAGACTTAGGTAGGTAGATATAAAAGTATAATATAGATATAATGATATATAGTATAGATATATATATATATATATATATATAGTATAGTATACAGTATATAGTATAGTATATGTAGTACGATGTATTATATATATATTGGTAAGGTATAGTAGTAATTAGTAATAGTAGTGAGAATGAGGTAGTATGATATATATATATATAGTATATATATATAATATATATATGTATAGGTAGTCGGTAGTAGATAGAGTGATAATTATTAGTATATGCGGTAGGTAAGGTAATATACAGTTATATTATATAGGTATATTATAGTATAGTATAGTATATAATATATAGTATATAGTATATAGTATATATCTAATATATATATATATAATATAGGTATCATATAGATATATACACTACCTCTATGATATATGGATTTAGGAATATATATAGTAGGAGGCGTAATAGCTAGTATATATATATATATAGCGCTAGCTAGTATATATAGAGGGAAGAGAGGTATAC